>CM069450.1:46643557-46666057 GCA_035610835.1 Ophiura sarsii | reverse complement strand
TGAAATTCAATTCCACATATTCTCATCGGAAACCTAAACCAATGTCATATGGTAATAATGTCTTGTAATTCCATATTTTTATACAAATCATTCACCTTTACAGCTCAAACTCCCTTGATTGCTTGTATCTTCCTTCCATATTTATCCAAGCACTGTGCAGAAGAATAACCAATACAGCATGTCCCCCCCAAAAATGGGTCTGTAAATGGGATAGCTGACCACTTCTTAATATTTAGGCAATCGGAAAGGATGTATAGGCCTACCCAAGTTATATCTGTGAAATTGTTAGAAAAATGCATCAGGAACTTTTTCAGTTATACACGATGTTATGTGTAAGCAGATGAAAATAATATCCCCCAATTTGACAGGAAATCAGTCATCAATTTAATGAAGGTAAACTTTTACTTTGGTTGGTGTCATAGCTAACAAATAATAATGTCACAGCATGACTGTTGGTTAAAAGACAGCTAGAACCCTTGCTAAACACAAATAAAACAATTATAGCTAACAGAAAAATACTGCAAGTCACGACTTGCGAATCCCCCTGGCTGGGAGATCAACTAAATGAGGTCAACGGTCATATATGGGTCATGTTCCCCCGGTGTTCATGTTTCTTTTCTCCAAGTTTGAGGTCAATTGGTCAACTTTAAAGATTTGACCTCTGGATGACCTTTGACCTCAGATGACCTCGGATGACCTCTAATTATTTTTTTACATGTTCCCACGGTGTTCATTGCACAAATTAACCCCTTGTTGACCTTTGATCTTGGTTGACCTCTAATGACCGTTGACCTCGGATGACCTTAATTTATTTTAGACATGTTCCCCCGGTGTTCATGTTTCTTGTCTCCAAGTTTGACGTCGATCGGGCAACTTTTACGATTTGACCTCTGGATGACCTTTGACCTCAGATGACCTCTAATTTATTTTAGACATGTTCACCCGGTGTTCATGTTTCTTGTCTCCAAGTTTGACGTCAATCGGGCAACTTTTACGATTTGACCTCTGGATGACCTTTGACCTCAGATGACCTCTAATTTATTTTAGACATGTTCACCCGGTGTTCATGTTTCTTGTCTCCAAGTTTGACGTCAATCAGGCAACTTTTACGATTTGACCTCTGGATGACCTTTGACCTCAGATGACCTTGGATGACCTCTAATTTATTTTAGACATGTTCACCCAGTGTTCATGTTTCTTGTCTCCAAGTTTGACGTCGATCGGGCAACTTTTACGATTTGACCTCTGGATGACCTGACCTCAGATGACCTCTAATTTATTTTAGACATGTTCACCCGGTGTTCATGTTTCTTGTCTCCAAGTTTGACGTCAATCGGGCAACTTTTACGATTTGACCTCTGGATGACCTTTGACCTCAGATGACCTCTAATTTATTTTAGACATGTTCACCTGGTGTTCATGTTTCTTGTCTCCAAGTTTGACGTCAATCGGGCAACTTTTACGATTTGACCTCTGGATGAACTTTGACCTCAGATGACCTTGGATGACCTCTAATTTATTTTAGACATGTTCACCCGGTGTTCATGTTTCTTTTCTCAAAGTTTGACGTCAATCGGGCAACTATTACGATTTGACCTCTAGATGACCTTTGACCTCAGATGACCTTTGCAAATTAGACCCCCAAACAAGCAGCTACAGTGTTTGACCATGGCCTACCTATCACTGAAGGTTTGAAGTCAATCCGTCCATCCTTTCAACAGATACAGCATTCGGGCAACTTTTACGATTTGACCTCTAGATGACCTTTGACCTCAGATGACCTTTGCAAATTAGACCCCCAAACAAGCAGCTACAGTGTTTGACCATGGCCTACCTATCACTGAAGGTTTGAAGTCAATCCGTCCATCCTTTCAACAGATACAGCATTTGGAAAAAAGGCTAACCAAAAGACACATACACACACCCCCACATACACACCCCTACACACCCCCACACATACATACGCACGCACATTGACATGATGACAAAATCCCCTTCTGGTTTTACAAACCAGGGGGATAAAAACCATTTATTGGATTAATGGTCTACTGATTTTTAGCATTTTTATAAGCTTGAAACAAAATACTCTCTCTGCCTTATGCCCACACGTTAAACATATTGCATTTTCCCATAATGTGATGGGGAAATGGTTTCTGACATGCCTCCCTTCAAGGATTTCTGTACCATAGGGGGCGTGTCTTGTATTGTGACCAATGCAGAGCGTATGGAGCGTATAGCTAGTGGAGGCTCATCATAAGTGGGGTACCAGGGTCTGTTTTAGGTCCCTGGAGGGGGTTCAGGGTCAGAAACTCCTGAATTTGAGCTAATTTGGAGGCTTTTGGAGGCGTCTCCTCGACCTTATTTTTGCGCAGGCCTTTTTAAAATATATTTGATACGATTTTGATTTGATTTTGTTTTTACCTGTGGAGCAGGATTGGCCCTGAGTTTGGGTTGGATTTACATGACAGTGAAAGAACACAATACATGTATATACACTTTCCTTCAGGGTTGTCACTACACTGGTCGACACCTGTTTGCAGGAACCAGCACTAAGGTTGACCACTGGCACTCAAGGGAATTGAGGTCTAGCGGACCAGCACAAAAATGGAGAAGCGCGTACATTTAGCCACAGATTTTATGATTTTGGCTCTCATAACAGTTGGAAAATGACACATAATATCATTTACATGAAACATTAGCCGGGACTGAAATCATTCCAAGGACAACCATGCATATCCAAAAAATCCACATTTTTGCCAAATTATCAGCCCGGGTGCTCGGTGGTCATTACAAGGGGGTATCAGGCACATCCAAGGACTTTCAAAAGGTACCCTGAATAGGTAATAGCATTAATATGAAAAACACCTCCTAAACAAGTATGGACAGTATTTTACATACCCTAAGCAAGTAATATCAGTATTTAAAATACCCTGTAAAACAATTAGACAAAATATTTTATACCCTAAACAAGTATGGTATAGTTTAAACGTCTTACCGAGTATGATACATTTCAAATCCTTTTTTTTCCTTCCATAAAAGTATTATGAAACAAATGCCGAGCTATCATATCATTTATGCGACGGATAAAAATTGAGAAATATATCTAACCCATGTATCATGCCTATTTATAATCTTCACAAAGCAAATAAGGACCCTAAATACGTAAGCCAAATTATATAAAAAGTATAGCCTTTTTCTTAATTTTCCTTGTTTTGATACCCTATTCACGTTACATACATAACGTGCCTACAGCTTGAACAACTACCCTAATTACCCCGCTAATTACGTGATTTTTTTTACATGCCTGATACCCCTCTTATAATGACCACTGAACACCCCAGGATTATCAGCTTGCCAATTTTTGGACCCCTTTTTTGGGGGACACACTATATAATACTGTATGTGTCTAATAATGATGTTGTAAAATATGACAGAATAATAACAGAACATGTATCAATTTTTCTTTTATCTTTTGCCCTAATAGCCCGCTAGGCCTTTCAGATGAAGCTCCCCAGATTGTTTGTACTAGAATGTTTTCAAGCACTATAACACAATAACCCATAAAATTCTTTATAGACATACTAATGTTGTGATCGACAAAATATTAGAAAAAGGTGATTTCAATACCAGCTCGTTTTAAAGTTTCCTTTCAATTTTGTGAGATTAGCAGCCAATGTGGTTCCGGAACACTGGACTGAAATAAAAGCTTATGTGGTTAAACCTTTAATATGCATCAACATTCAAGTATACAAATGATACTGGTGTAGAGCTTGCATTTTCAAAACCAAGGGGCATTGGGAAACAGAGAACATGTAAAAATGTATATCTTTGAGTGAAAATTTCACAATGTAATGTAATTAAAAACATAAGTCTTTTTATGGTATGATCACTATGAACATTTTTTTTTTTAAAGATGTGGTCTTTTTGTGACAACTAGGCTGAAGAGGAGGGTAGGGAGTTATTTAACATCTTTACAAATGCTTACCTATGGGAGTGCCCAACAATATATAAATGCCATGGTTCTGAAACCATCCCATTATAAATAAAGATTCATATTTGTTTCAGATCACACATGAATGACCGGAGGGCCGGGTACTGATGTATAACGGTTTGAAGCATTCTTATAGTGCATTCATAAGATATTGCAGATTTTTAATTCGATTGATACATATAACAATGATTTTACTTATACAAGTCATGCCTCTTACAGGGATGAACACAAGATGTGGGCTTACCATATTCTTCAGAATGACAAATACACAACCGATTTGAAGCTGGGATTGAAAGCCAACATTTGCAATGGTGAGTAAGTTTTGAAGTCACAATTTTATTTCCTTACAAAAAATTCTTCACATTGTTAAGTTTGATGGAATAAAGTGCAACAAAAACAAAAGGGTGAGAAGAATTATTACAGTACTAGTCCCATAGGGCCCATACCCATGTTGTACACAATTCTCCTTTAAGAACTCGGCGACACGACCCATCTCACAAGTCAGGTTTGACATCCCAGGCCAAGCAGAGCCAACACAACAAGTTGGCATTTATGCCAGTTTACATATAAATGTGAGACAATCTTAACTCTTTTTGATATCCACAAACTAAATGCAATGAGACATATTCATGTTTATTATTATCTCAGCAAAATATGAAACCACCCATAGGAAAATATAGCAGGCTATCGGATCATAATCCGGTAATAATCTGCAGTCTTGAGTGCAGTGACTGAAGGGTGTGTTGATATAAACCTGGGTTTAGTTGCTCAAAAGAGGGCAGTCTACAAGTTTCTTGCTGGGTGCAAACTCAAAAAATCATCCGATTTCAATTTATTTGTTTTGATCAATTTTTGCTTTACAAACCATAACATTATTCCTTAGATGTGACCTGGATCGCTTCTACAGAAGGTAAAGATGTTTAACCCCCTGAGAACTACCTGCCGATTGGTCAGAAAGATGGATACATCATTTATTGCACCAGACAACTTTAGAATAAGGGTACACACCACCATAACCTTCCGCGGGCCAGGGTGCAGGGGTACTGAAGTCCCTAAAAAAACTTTGATTGCTGCTTCAAATGTGAATATTTTGACCAGATTTTCGCCATAGGTCTTAGATTTTGTTTTATTAAAAAGTTGAAACCTTCACGATTGTAATCTGAAATGTAAAAAGTCATGAATTATTCTTGGGCGAAGTCTTGATCACACGTGTGAAGCGGCCCAAAACTCTGATTTTCCTGTTTTTTACGCACTATAAAGGCAAGTGCTTTGCGAAATCAAAATTACTGAAAAACTGGGACTGTCGATCATATATGAAATGTTGATAATATTAAAGAAAACAAAAATACGAAGATTTTACAACCAAAATGAATATCCTAGGTAAGGAGGGAGACCCCAGGAGAAGTGATTGAACATCGGGTTTCTAACACGCGTTTCAATGGAAGCGACTATGGTGGTGTATACCCATAATTGTATTCCTGATAAAAATTGGAGTGAAATATTTTAGAAGCAATATTGCAATTGGTTATTGAAATGAGTATATCTTTAAATTAACCAATCAGAAACATTGTTAAATAGGCAGGTAGTGCTCAGGGTTGAAATATCTTAACTACATAGTGGCAAGGGGGTTGGAACATCGGTGTCAATGGAAATTCAGATTTAGGGAGGTTTTTTTTATTATCAGTCATAATGTGGGCTCGACCCTTGCTAAGGAATTCAAAATTGTCAATTTATAAGCATAGGGTGCCTTTCAAAACTATATCATGCTATAATTAACTTTTCCCAAACACTGCGAGCACAGACGTACAGTAAGAACAACTTTCCAGGTGGTGCCAAAACTTTGGGGTGTTTTTTATTTTTTTTATGGGGGGGAGTTGGGGTTTAATTGATCTATTCATGAAAAATATCATCCTAGAAGAAAAAATCATTAAGAAAATTGTCAACACTTTCACAATATTTAAGGGAATGTTTAATAAATCAAATAAAAAACTCCTCCAAGTCACCAACTCTGGGTTGTTTAAGCCTGTAGAAAACAATTATGTTTTGTTTTTCATTGCCGATGTGAGATTTGTAAGTGATCATTTACACAGAAACATGTTCATCATTTTAAACACAAGCAAAATGTCCTTCCCCACCCCCATCCCTAGGTAGTTATTCTTATGATAGGTTGATTAAAATGTTTAAAATTCACAACAAAATTATACATTGCATTATAAGCACTTGGCGCTTCCTGAAAGCCGATATATTTTAGTAGTAATTGATATTCATCCTTCGAGCTCGCTCTAAGTTACCAATGACTGAAATCTGTCAATATAAAAGCCTGGTAAACACATCCCAAATTACACATATTAAAACGCTGTGCAGGGGTTTACTTTGTATGTGGGAGTGATCGAGGGTTGTTGATGTCTTAGTTAGAGGTTAAGATGTAATCAGATATATGAGGTTGTCTCTCGATTACCGAAAACTCTTCTGACTGGAAAGAAAAGATGAGCCTGGTACGTCAATGTTGTATTTCAATGGAATATTAAATGATTATCTGTTGCTATCCTTAAATTACAGGGTAATTTTTCATTCGAAAAATTGATTTAAAATATAAGAATATAACCTTGCATTCACATCGATACATGCTCATAACTTTTATATAAGTGGGTGGTTCTCCCTCATTCCCATCCCTAAACACAGAAATATTTTATGACAGGTTGATTAAAATGTTTAAAGTTCACAACAAAATTGTACATTGCATTATAAGCACTTGGCGCTTCCTGAAAGCCGATATATTTTAGAAGTAATTGATATTCATCCTTCGAGCTCGCCCTAAGTTACCAATGACTGAAATCTGTCAATATAAAAGCCTGGTAAACACATCCCAAATTACACATATTAAAACACTGTGCAGGGGTTTACTTTGTATGTGGGAGTGATCGAGGGTTGTTGAAGTCTTAGTTAGAGGTTAAGATGTAATCAGATATATGAGGTTGTCTCTCAATTACCGAAAACTCTTCTGACTGGAAAGTAAGATGAGTCTGGTAATTCAATGTTGTATTTCAATTGAATATTAAATAATTATCTGTTGCTCACAGAAATTTCGAGCTTCATTGTTAAACTTTGGGGAACATTTAGTATTTTTTTCATTTAGTATTTTTTCATTTCGTATTTTTTCATTTAGTATTTTTGCTTTACTTACGAATGAAAGAAATTAAAAAAGAACTTGTCTCTTTTTCCAATGCACATCGCTCAAACATATTCATTGCTTTATTTATTTAACAAGGCGATTGCTTTATTTATTTTACAAGGCGAAGGAGCTGTCTACGGGCCAAACTGACCCATTTTTTAGAAATTGACGAAAAAAATGTTAACATGCAAATGAATACCGACCCAATTTCTTTGGGGGGGTTCTAAAAAAAAGCAATGGGTACAGATTTGTAATTCTTTTTTACGGTCATTTTGAAAGGAAGAAGAAGAAGAAGAAGAAAAAAGCCTGACAGACCCAATTTGAGATGCCTGTTTGCCCGTAGAACAGGGTGTTTCTTTGTGTCACCTATATCAAACTTGTTATTCATATAATGCTATTGGATAGTGCTTGTAGTTCCATAAGGTAGTTGAACTACATGTAGGAGATAGAGAGATCCTGTGCTTTGAATTAGCTGCCATTTTAGAGGAGCACAAACAAATGTTTGCAACATGTTCTGGACCCATACCCTCTTCATTCAATACAATCTCACAATGACCTCCAAATCAGTAAAACGCTTTACTTGAAATGATACGATTAATTACCATACATGAACAAATCAGAGGCATTTTTTATTCAAGAGATATATAACTTGAATAGAGTTGAGGGTTCGCTCCAAAAATGGCTGTTAATCAAAAACATAAAATCTCTTTTTTTAAAACTTTTTTAGATTGATATATAACACCATTTACAAATGTCAAAACCGCTGTTCTTTCTTCTCTGGTATTCATGTCCCTCCAATCGGGGGTGGGGTGGATATCACAATTATATCTTTCTACATAATTTTATTGGATATATATGCAATTCTACCTTTTGCAGGAAACCCTATTTTTAACTGACACATGCTAGATATTAGCAATTATAGGGTATTAAAAACAATAGAAAACAAAAGAATTTCTACTCTTTGTTTGGTTATATCTCAAAATCAATATTGGCGGTTTCCGACTCATTTTGCTTGATCACGTCATAAATATGTTATACAGACTGTATAAAGTAATTTGTTAAATATGATTGAATGCAATGTATTTGACATTGAAATTCAAATACCTAACAAATTCACAAACAAGATATAGAAATCTACACTATAAATAGCTACCAGAATCATGTATACCAACTCTATTATAATGATATAAAGAGTAAAAGCAGAAAAAAATGACAAAGTTATGGATACTAACTATCAATTTAATTCTATCTTAGCTAACAAGGATAGCCTTGGTTCCAGGCTCATCGGTAAAATACCACTCATTACTGAATCACCATTTCTTGCCACAGAACAAGTACAAACTGGGTACAAGTCTAATACATAGGCATACAGCTGACTGGGTCCCAGTCTACACATTCACCTACCAGTAATGTGGGGCGTTCAGTAAGGTGAGGTGGTAGTGAGATTTGGCATAATCAGCCTCAAACTACATGAACTATAGGTATTGAACATTAAAAACTAAAAATAAGATGGATATCACTAACAAGAGAGACTTGAAGCAAGTCTATAACAAATGCTACAAGAAGAAAATGTGGCTCCCGGTATCAAATCATACTCATCAATAACACGATCGATGTTACACTGTAAGCCCTGTTGGGTTTTAACTCTAAAAACAGCACTTTTCAGATATATTACTATATGTATATATACGTTTGCTTGAACGAGCAGCAGCAATATCTGAATGACGAGAAAAATTGTGCGAGCCTACAGGCCGCGACGTATTCCTGATGGGAAGATATACGACTCGTATTAAAGGTAACAAAAAAGGCAGAAAACCTTGAATAGTGTGCTATTAATAACACCTATACGAGTATAATTAACCACTATCGAAAGAATGAGCGTGTTTTGGTTTTTTTATAAAGTCAACGATCTACTCCAACTGCAGCGTGCACACACAATTCTTGTCACAGTGTTTTAGTCTGATTTAAAATCACAACAAAGGACACAAAAATCATTATGAAGGAGGGAAAAAATCATTACGAACGAAGTAAAAATTACTACGAAAGGGGAAAATCATTACAAAGAAGAGAACCAACCAAAACACAAAGAGACAAACATATGTAATAATAATATGTTGTGTGTGTGTTTAAATAAATGTGGGCATTTAGAATGGAGCATGAAGCAAGTATTTTCTCCTGAAAGATATCCTTGATGAGTATTTCAACACTTTTTCCTTCCCATTTAGGTTTATGAATCTCATAAAATAAATTTCCTCAACTCTTAATCTAATGCTAAAATATGTGTTTCTGTCCAATTTTTGCAAAGAGTTATGTGTTTCGCTAAATGTATGTTATAATTTCAACTTTCATAATTTAATTTTCTTAAACATGTTTTGACATTGCTAATACTATAAAACCACTTAATTTTGCGAGGTATATAATTTTGTGAGGACCTTAAATTCACAAAATTGAATACCCACGAAATTGAAGTCAAATATTGGAATCGCGAAGTTAAATCCACACAAATATGTTGGCTTGCGGTATTTCGCAAAATAAAGTACCCGCAAATTTTAAGTGTTTTACAGTCCCTCAAACAATATGGTAAAACGGACATTTGCAATTTGTTGTGAATCACATCAAATGTTCAGAGAAAGTGATTTCATCTAAAAAGTTCAATTAGAGGAAAACACTTGGGACCCATTTGTTCATTCCCTTACAATAACCACATTAAGGATACGAAATAAGTAATTGTGAAGTAATGTTTTTATGCCTCGTTTCATGAAATGACATATTTTCTTATTAACCTGTGATCAATGGTGTATTAAGTCCCTCGTAACACTTACAAATACTGATTAAAATGCCCTGAATGATAAATGCTTAGTATACGATATCAATGCGTACAAATTAAGGGTGTTTACCGCCTGACTGACGCAATCATGCTCTTTATAACAATAGTTAATATATAAATTGCGTTAAATGTAGCCTTCGTATAGAGCGTCTTAGTGCTTTGATTTGATGGCTGGATTTTTTTAGTTACTGAAGGACATCTTGAAGGACAAGATGATCGTTTTACTCTGTTTATTTACCTCTGCGTAGTGAGGTCAGAGTGTGTTTCCTTGATTGCAGCTTATTTATCAAGTGTGATTCTATCATAATGCTCTGTCCTATGCATCCACACACTCAAATATAAATTGCGGTGCTTGTGCATACAATGCTCAGTTAAAGGCATATTATGTGATCTTTTCCAGAGAGCGCCCTCTATTCATTATTTTTTTTAGAAAGTAGATTTTCTTGCAGATTTACATTTCTGATCATAAATCATACATACATTCCAAGTTACAGAGCGATACGATTCCTAATTACCTCAAAATCATCGTTTTAGAGTGAATTTAGAGTGAAAAATATAAACTAGTTTATTTTCACTCTAAAACCATGATTTTGAAGTAATTAAGAATCGTATCGCCCTGTAACTTGGAATGTATGTACGATTTATGATCAGAAATGTAAATCTGCAAGAAAATCTTCTTTCAATTTTTTTTTCGATGTTGAGGGCGTTCCCTGGAAAGATCACATAATATACCTTTAAACAGTGATACAGACTGTGATGTCATTGTACATAGGTAGATAAATAGAAGCTAATGGACATAGCTTTTACAAGAGGAGGGAACAGTAAAATTTTGTACATTTGGTGTTTCTGCAAAACACTAACATTTCAAGGCATTAACATTTAGTGAACTTGCAAAACATCCCTTTTAGCGGCATTTTAATTTCACTAATTAGAATCATCTTGCTATGTTAACCTATGTATAACATCTTGTTTAGCAGCATTTTAATTTCACTAATTAGAATCATCTTGCTATGTTAACCTATGTATAACATCTTGTTTAGCAGCATTTTAATTTCACTAATTAGAATCATCTTGCTATGTTAACCTATGTATAACATCTTGTTTAGCAGCATTTTAATTTCACTAATTAGAATCATCTTGCTATGTTAACCTATGTATAACATCTTGTTTAGCAGCATTTTAATTTCACTAATTTGAATCATCTTGCTATGTTAACCTATGTATAACATCTTGTTTAGCAGCATTTTAATTTCACTAATTTGAATCATCTTGCTATGTTAACCTATGTATAACATCTTGTTTAGCAGCATTTTAATTTCACTAATTAGAATCATCTTGCTATGTTAACCTATGTATAACATCTTGTTTAGCAGCATTTTAATTTCACTAATTTGAATCATCTTGCTATGTTAACCTATGTATAACATCTTGTTTAGCAGCATTTTAATTTCACTAATTAGAATCATCTTGCTATGTTAACCTATGTATAACATCTTGTTTAGCAGCATTTTAATTTCACTAATTTGAATCATCTTGCTATGTTAACCTATGTATAACATCTTGTTTAGCAGCATTTTAATTTCACTAATTTGAATCATCTTGCTATGTTAACCTATGTATAAAATCTTAATTAGCGGCATTTTAATTTAGCAAATAGAGGTCCTAGCGAAAATAACGACGAAATTAAAATGCTAGTGAAATGTTGTTGCCTTACAGTATCACCAGAAAAATGAAAAGGGATGTGGTGTATATTATGACGATGACAGAGTTTCACCAAAAAGAGTTGTTCATAATGGTAAAGTGTCATTTAAATCCAGTGGGATTGGGGAACTCTAGTATGTCAAGCTTTTTTCTTCTTCAATTCAATCCCCATAGAAGTTCTGAACTCCAGCGACCTTCTTCACATGCCCTGCCCCCCCCCCCCCAAACAAAATGTGATGGTTAGTCATCAGGAGTTTGGGGAGTAATTTGTGAGATAATTTGCCATTATTAGTATTTATTTTTCTTATCATGGCATTTTTAGCCTTATCGCAGTGGTGGCAAAGGCAAGCAAATTTCAATGTGAATTGCTATACTGTCACAGCCAGTCATTATTTACTCAATACCATTCATATTTAAGAATACACATTCTAAAAATACCTGACAATTAAGCCCAAGTAAAAAATAATAAGTATTAATATGTGACAATTAAAGGGACATTAAGTGGTGTTGAAAATTTTAAATGTTTAAAAATTTACTTCAGAATTCAAGATGAACATTAAAAATTGCCATTATTGTTGTTTCTACTAACAAAAACATAGCAAAACTTGATTAAAACAATATCATCACTATTTATTGAAAAACGCCCTCTATGCAAATATGGTTAGCGTTATGTATCACACGTACTGCAGGGGAATATTGTCGGACGTAAAATGCTCGTCGCGGCTGTACGAGCATTTTTGAATCGACGTTTTCTTGTACAAAGAGGGCTGATTTGTCTTAATCCTTATAGGTGTAAGTTCATACAGCCTTTCATCAAGACTTTGTGGCGGTAAAACAGTGTGAGCGCCCTCTGTAGGAAAAGTATAATACAAAGCCTTTCATCAATTATTACACGGTAGAATAGCTATTTGCGCAAAGACGCCTCGCTTCGCTTCATAAAAAATACTAATCCCAGTTTTTATCATAATTGAGGGTGCAGTCTCCGACACATCTCTTAGTGCCCCTTTAATAAGAATGACCTAATGTCCATCCTCATTGACCGTAGTATCATTGTCCTAACAAAATAACTATCAACAGTGGTATTGCAACTTTAATTGACAGAAAGATCAAACTGCTTTCCACACCATTTAATTCCATATCATAATTTTTCTCATAACTATTGTCGAACCAATCACTATCTTTGATAAGACATAACAAACACATTTCAATCACAGAGAGGCATTCTATTGTGATAGTGTACCTATTCCTAAGCACAAAAAACAAGCCAATTGAAATGTTAATGGACATTCTTTCAAACTGTTGGCTACAAGGTTTGTGAATAATATTTAGACACATCTCTGTGTGTATGTATAGTGAGTATATATCTATTCAAAGAAAGTACTTTGTAAGGTGCATTCCCGGGGGGGGGGCTCAACTTTTTTTTGGGTAAGGGTGTGCCGCACAGGATCTCAAAAAGGGGGGCTACAGAACTGAACTGAGTGGATTTTATGACGAAAAATAGGGTCTTAGGAACTGATTTTTTCAAAAAAGTAGGTCTTGAGAACTGGCCTATAGTTCAATTTTGATTAGCAAGAGCGCAAATTTGGGGGTTTTTTTGGTTTTAGAACGCAAAATTTTCAAAGAATTGGGGCTTTGGAACGCAAAATCTCGCGATTTTTGAATTTTCAATAAAATGGGGGTCTTAAGAACTGATGCAGGCTCAAAAGGGAGGTCATAAGAACTAGCAGCAGAGGGTGAAAAAGGGGGTCTTCAGCGCGGCACATACCTATACCCTTTTCCAATGTCAGTGCCCCCCCCCCCCCCGGGTGCATTCCTGCTATCGATGTGAATATGGTGCGATAATAAAATTTCCAGCTTTTTTTTAAATGCACGTTATTTCAATTGTATACATAGAGGATGTTTATTTTAATATAAAGTACTTAGTAAGGTCATTGCCTGTAATCAATATGAATATAGCAAGATAAGTCTCTAAATGTTCAATAAAAATGGCTTTCTTGTTAAGTTTCAATAGCCAAATGGCCATATAAGGTCATATAAATTAGCCATGGGTGGTTGTCTGCTAAGATTGAAACTAAATAGTTTTTTAGATATGATTTTGCCAAAAAAAACTAGCAGTGAAAATACAAAAATCAATCTATGTTATACAGAGAGAGAAAAGTCAACGTTAAGTTAATTGATAACAGTGCAAGTGATCTCTATATACGCAACATTTCAGACAGGGCCCTTTATCAAGTTGGCCCTTTATCACAATCTTTATATAGAAGGAGTATATACTTCCAAAAGTACTTTAACAACGCCAATGCCTTTGAAAAATGTGAATAATTTCAAGAAAGTATGAATTTCAAGTCAAGCTAAATGACCATAACATTCTACATAGAATAGCTGTAGGCATTTTTGTTAAATGTTTCATCTGCAAAGCTTACAAAAAATTAGTAAATGTTTCTGCCAAAAAACCACAGCATTGAATATCGTGAATGTTCTGGGACAGTGATGCTCAGTGAATAGTATATACAAATGTGTATATTTAAATAGCAGATGTACTTAATTGAATAGTACTTTGCAAGTTCAATGCCTGCGATCAATGTGAATAAGCTTGATAATCGTGTTGATGTCCAAGAAGATATGGATTTGCCGTCAAGTTAAATAGCCACAACATCCATAGCAGGTCAACATGGAATAGCCACAGGCCGTCATTTTCAAAATGTGTTTTTACAACCTTTAAGAACCTGTTGGGGCCGATCTATTTTGAAAGAAATACTCAAAATATGCGAGGCTTTTTCTTTAGGATATTTTGGTTGTGCACTTTTCCAGTTCTATTTAAAGATGGTAATGTAAATTTGGGAAAACAAAACTCTCAAAAAAGGGCTAGCAGCATTTGATAATATCAAAACGTCTCATGATTGACATAATATATCTTTAAACAATTCTTCAAAATTGTGAAAAAAACAGTGAAATACTACTTTTATAACAATAAAAAAAATCCTTATAATATTATCATCAAAAGGGGACATGCAGACTTCCCCATGATTTGGCATACACAAAGTCCACTTACAATTTCATCAACAGAATAAGAAATGTGGTAATCTCCACACTCACCCCCAACTCCATCCCGCATACATTTATGATTGTCTCATTGCTTCCGTAAGGCAAAAAAAAAAATGTTATGTTGTCCTCGACAGCTTTCAGAGAGGAGGGGCGGGCGGGCGGATTTTTTATTTTTTATTTTTTTTATTTTTTTTTTTTAAATTTTCTTTTACCAGCAGAAGCTCAAAGTTCAGCCAACAAGAGGTTAAAATCACTCTAAGAGCCGCACATATATGTTAACACTTAATTTAATATTAATGCCATTTAAACTGTTTTAAAAAAAATCTGAAAAAAATCTGGAAAAAAAATCTGAAAAAAATCTGAAAAAATACAATTTTTTTAAAAAAAAACAATGATTTTTTTTTTTTTTAAATCTGAAAAACAAAATCGGAGCGGCCCTAAAATGACGAGCGGGCGGTCGAGGACAACATAACAATTTTCTTTCTTTTTTGCCTAACCTTGAGATTATCGGTCCTTGCACTCGCATAACCTCGTATAACACTCTTCAAGATTACGGTCATATCCATATTATATCAGTGTCCAGTTATAGCTATAGGCGATCGATAAGTTGATGCTAGAATAATCAGTTTCTCGCTGATTTTGTTTTCTTTTCATTTTCTTGCATCACCCAACACACCTGTGACCAACTAGCAGATGATATGACTTCATTGTGGATGAGTATTCACACAAGAAATGTGCATGATGCATTGTATAACCATGTATGATCATCTTGCTTGCTGATACCTCAAAAGACAAATTGTATACAGGCCTACATATTTCAATAACAGTGAAACAAACAGGGCCGGATTTACCTTTTGGGGGGCCCTGGGCCAGGCCAAAATGTGGAGTCCTCCAACTCATGAGCTCAATTTGAGGAACCATGTTCTCTCAAGTGGCTAAAAAGCGAGAACAAATAGGGGATACCAGTTGTGTACTCAGAATGTGGAAGTAGGGTTCCCCGAAAATGGCCAATTTAATGACAAATGCATGGTAACTAAACTTACCAAATGCGCAAGTAGCATGCGAAAATTGGCTATTTTACACTAAATTGTCCATATCGAGGTACAGTTTGGCTTTCAACAAGCTTCTAAAATTATTATTTGGGGGCACAATACCTGTAGCGCGAGAAATGTTACTGCGCTTCCTGATTTGACCAGTGTTTATAGTGAATTCATTGAGGAGCAATCTTTGGTACTTGGATGGGCAGGGGTGATGAGCAAAAATAAGATGCATTGTCTTCTGGCGTATATTTGCTAGTTGTCGAAGGATTCCATTTGATTCCAACCTCCAGTGGAACCTCATCTATAATATGAAGTGAAACAATTAAGCTGCCTTATGCAATGATATACACAACACTGCTCCATGCATAATATGCTCATCACACACACACATGCATGTAGCAGCTATGTCTAGTGTACCATTCAAAGAGAGCCAAATATCAAACCATTTTAGTAATACTTGAAATCAAAAGGCTTTAAAATCATCACCTGTGATTGAGGCATATAAATAAAAACACAAAGCTGAAAACGATTGAAACTGGTAAACTTATAGATTTACCACAACGCAGGAGGCCACAATTATTTTTTATTTGCTATCTTGTAAAGTAAAAACCTTCCCAAACAGTACTGAAACTCATCATGGACATTATACTATGTAGCGTTGAGAGCGAAATACCAACATCAAGTAGTTTTAATTAAAGGCTGAAATGCAGGAATGGCTGACTAAACATAACATTTCTTAAATTCACTGAAGAAACCTCAACTTTCTGATGTAATTAAGAAGTACTGACATAAATTACGGAACTTCAGAACTGACGACTTGCAAAAGATATATACATGAAATAATCATTATTTGGGCTAACATCGAGAGATACGTCGCCAGAAATAACATACATATGATACATATTTCACAAACAGACTGGCAAAATGGTATACGCATGATCCGGATATGGAGAACTCGTATTGGATAAATTATCACATCAATATCATATAGAAATTGAGTAGGTACACATCAGCAGTAGGTATGTAAATTAAACATAATATCAAATGTACAACCTGGATTTTAATGACAAGTGTTTGTGCTAACATGATTATTTTCTTTTATGGCTATTTTACATTCAAACTAGTTCCATTGATTCCATCGATATTTTCGTCAGAAAATAGCCTCCTCTCTCAGTCAATGGAACTGCTGGGTGACGTCATTGGATGATCAATCTCAGATGGATCGACTATAGTGTTGGTAATTTATTCTTATCTTATTTTTTTCTGATTTTGGGGCCCTGGGCCCAGGCCCATCTGGCCCAATGGTAAATCCAGCCCTAGAAACAAACCTTATTCGCAAATATTTCAATGGCAAAGATTTTATACCAGCCTCTGTTTTATTTTTCCTGTTATTAAAGAAAACATTGATTTTTAAAATGAAAATCTTTCTACATAAAGATAACATGTGTTAGTCTAAATTGAAGAAGAAAAAAAATCACAAACAATCATGCTTTACACTAGTCCACTATATATAGCTACGTGTAAGTTATTTGGGTGCGCTTGATCAAATTTGATTAAATCGTGGTTCATTGACACAATAGTGAATATCAGAACAATTCCAGCCCTCTGGGGTCTGGGGGACCTGGTGGCAAGTAACTATACAGGGACAAACCACCAACATATGTTGCATAACCAGTCAATTGGGTACATTAATGCCCTTTTTTCTATGTTTCATTTGGTATACAAATGCCTCGCTGGTTCTAAATATGCATATGAAAATTACAATAAATTGCTGGGGGAATCGGTTAAATCTAGAATATTTATGCCTAGTCTTTGTCAAAGACACCTCGCAAAATTACCTGTCAAACCGACGAAGGCGGGAGACCGAGCTAAGGCGGGACGACGAATGCCGGAGCGAAGCGAGGCGTCTTTGCGCAAATAGCTATTCTACCGTGTAATAATTGCGGAAAGGCTTTGTATTATACTTTTCCTACAGAGGGCGCTCACACTGTTTACCGCCACAAAGTCTTGATGAAAGGCTAATTTATACCAAACCTGACCAATAGGACAACTATTTCAAGTTCAGGATGCCAATTTTTAAAGAATTATGTTACATCCATGGGTCAACAACTTATAGATTGTTCCCATCAGCAGCACTTCTCTACAGTGATTAAACTTGAGTGCCACTACTCCTCTAGGGCCCAGCCACCTCATGGGGCTGATGGTCGTAATCACGATTGCAAGTAATCGGCCTTGTACCAAAACCTAGGGGAAATATTGTATGTTTATATTACGTGTGGTCATACTGAATCCAATCCCATCCCCACTGATGACTTTACACTAACAAGTTACTCAAGAGTGCAGCTCATGATTTGATCCTCCTCGAGAAGGGACGTTGGGAAAAGAAATTCCATAATAAGATATTCAGAAAAAGCCAGTTGGAACTATTGTTAGTCATGACTTCACAATCGACTCGTATATTGTTAGTGATTGCAAAATGACTAATATCCAGAAGAAAAGGACGCAGAAACAGTGCCTCTAAATGGACAGATAGGCTGGATGATAAGACCAACAACAACAACAAAAGTTGACTTGCCCTTTACGACCGACCCAAATTTTTGGAAATCTAGGGTCGCTATTTATTTATTAATTAAAAAAAGAAGAAAAAAAGAAGAAAAAAAGCACATAACAATAAAGAAAGATGAAAACGTGTTTTTGAGTAGTATCTGCTTGTTTAAAAATCCAAAAAAAAAATAATAATCCAAAAAAACCAACAAAAAAACCAACAACTTTAAAACATTTTTTTTTGTAGTATCTATCCCTGTTTAATTTTTTTTTTAATTTTTTAATTTTTTTCTTCGGCCGTCCGGCCCTGACTCTGGCCCTGAAAGGGCAAGTCAACGTCTTCTTTTTTTTGGCCTAATTATTGCAACAGTCATCCACAGCCATCAACACTGTCCAAAACATATGACCGGAAGAGCATAAGATATAACTTTGCTAAATGAGAGAATCACAATGACTAGAATGAACCAGTTGTTTTAGAAAGCTGAGGAATAAAAATGGACTTAACTCTGACCTTTTTAAAGGTCAGAGTTAAGTCCATTTTTAAAAGGACTTCTAACTAATAAATACAATTTTGGGGTGCATGGGCGGAGAGAGTCTTTTAGAGAGTATTTACTTACATTTAGTTCATCTGATGACTTCTGCTCCTCCCCATTTTCCTCCTCCTCACTCCTTCTTGTACTCCTTTCAGATTCTTTTTGGGAACGCCTTGTTGATCTCCGTTCGGATTCATTTTTAGAACGTCTTGTTGAGCCTCTTGCCGTTTCATCTTCATCAGAGTAGTCTTCTTCAGACGGTATAGTGATCCTGAGATCCTCTCTGTATTACAAATACAATTAAAACATCAGGAAAATTTAGCAAAAATATTCTCATACCACAAATATTATACATAACATCGAGGGCTCAGAAACAAAAAGGTCTCATCTCCATTTTTTTCAAAAATTAGATTTTGGTATCCAAATTTTTAGAAAAAAATTCAAAGAAATTCTCTTTCTAGTAACACAGCCTTCTAGTAACACAAGCCTTATCTCCATAACACAACCCCCTTTCAAAGTTATAAGCCAGTATCACAAGACTTCATCCCCCATCTCCCCAAAGTGTTCAAAATCTACAATAGTATTTTTCTCAAAATGGAGATAAGGCCTTGTGTTTCTGAGCCCTCAATATGATATTGGAGATTTGTTGGTAGATTAGATCTTAGTTTTTTGTTTCCTGTGATCTTTATTCGATGGTAAACATATAGCAAATGTAATATTAGGATGTAAGATGTTTCCTAAAGACAATAGATTTTTTTGTGGCATGCTATCTTTAGTAGATAGAAACATACTAATGGCTTTCCTACAGCCAATATTGTTGAATGGTACGCCTATCTCAGTAGATAGCAAACATACTTGCGGCTTTCCTAACGTAAATATTGTTGAATGGCAGGCTGTCTTAAGTAGATAGCAAATATACTTATGGCTTTCCTAATACAAATATTGCTTGAATGGCATGCTATCTTCAGTAGATAGAAAACATACTTATGGCTTTTTAATACAAATATTGTTGAATGTCATCATGCTATCTTCAGTAGATATAAACATACTTATGGCTTTCCTAATGAAAATATTGTTTAATGGCATGCCATCTTCAGTAGATAGCAAACATACTTATGGCTTCCCTAATGCAAATATTGTTGAATGGCATGCTATCTTCAGTAGATAGCAAATATACTTATGGGTTTCCTAATACAAATATAGTTGATTGTCATGCTATCTTCAGTAGATAGCAAATATACTTATGGGTTTCCTAATACAAATTTTGTTGATTGTCATGCTAATCTTCAGTAGATAGCAAACATACTTATGCCAGCTTCCTAACAAAACTAGTGTTGAATTGCATGCTGTCTAATGTAGATATAAACATACTAATGGCTTTCCTACTGCAAATATTGTTAAATGGCATGCTGTCTTCAGAAGATAGCAAGCATACTTAAGGCTTTCCTTATGGGAAATATTGTTGAATGGCATGCTATCTTGAGTAGATAGCAAATGTACTTATGGGTTTTCCTAATGCAAATATTGTTGAATTGCATGTTATCTTTAGTAGATAGCAAACATACATATGATGTTCCCAATGCAATTATTGTTGATTGTCATGGCTATCTTCAGTAGATAGCAAAAATACTTATGGCTTTCCTAACGCAAATATCATTGAATGGCATGCTATTTTCAGTAGATAGCAAACATACTTATGGCTTACATGTTGATACTTATTTTAAAGGCATGTTATTCAGTCATTTTTATCTATATAGTATAAAAAGATTGAACTGTATTTTCAAAACTAGAATCACTCTAAAGACACTTGTGTCTTGAATATGAAGTTTAATTTTCACAAGACATGCTGCTTTGTCTTATACAAATAATTATAACAACTACCCCCTAATCCTAAATGTTTTTTTGCTGATAACCAATGTGCAATGCCGTCTGAAAGACACCCCTTTTTAGAAAAAAACATTGACAAAGTGATGAAACAGGACATTTTTTGACTACTTTTCTAGTAATGGATGCATACCTAGTGTAAGGGGTGAGCCCCCCCCCCCCCCCCCCCCCCCCCCCCGGACTGTTAAAGCAATGACCTCGTTTACAATTTTCTACTAATGCACCTATTATCTTCTACAATAGCAATTCCCTGCAGACCTATCATATCCATCCATTTGCTGTGAGATGATTTGATTATAGATTACAGTCATAATTGTGAAAGATTAAAGTGGCAGACTTTCATAGTCTGGAGGGGTAAAGATTAAATTTGAAACGGCTTGAGCCAAGCAAAACCTAACAACCCGACCTTTTTTTAAAATTCCAATTATGTCTATACCAAAACACCCTCCCTTGACTGTGATTTAAATGAAAGGAATGAGCTTTGAACTTGTCATTCAGTAATATAATGCACGAAGGACATCAAAGAGGGGAAAACACCGATCTAACTTTATTCATATGATGATAACTTTGAGCTTTAAAACATGCCTCTGCTTCTTCTGTGCACAATAATCATTTGTTAAACATTCCTACGCCTCACTTATGGTCATTGGTGAGGCATCCCCACTTGACAATGTTCAAAAGTAAGTGATGTGCAACTCGGCTGGAATTATAAAACTGCTTGATATCTTTTGTTACAGTCTGTAAAAGGTGGATTTTTCTCACTAGCATATATGACCTGAAATATGTCAAACATTTTTAAATATTTTTAAAAAATCACCTGCTCCCCCCCCCCCCCCCCCCCCTCAAAAAAAGTTTCAAATTTGTCACAAATTTCAAAAATGTTTACAAAATGCTTAAAAAAATCTCAAAGATGAAAGAAAAACAAACAGTTTTCCCCCTTTTGCTTTATCCCCTTTTTGGGGCATTTACCATATTAGTTTGTTGTAGATGCCCCCAAGGCCAACTCAATCCTTACCCATCACTAGGCCCAATATCTGGATTAATCATGTGATCGTGAAATATTAAGGGACAGTGGGATTTCCCTTACAAAATACCTATTTTTTCGTACAATATTTTTTTCAATTTTGTGTGTGTGTGTGTGTTTTAGTCTGTTTTGTTTTTTGTTCATGTTTTGTTCTGTTCCATTTGGTTATGTTACATTCGGTTTAGATATGGTATGGTGTAGTGGGATGTGTTTTGCTGTGCTGTTCTGTTCTGTACCATTCCATTTCTATCCATTTTCTTTTCTTCTTTTTTTTTTTTTTTTTTCTTCTTCATTTCATTTTTTTTAAATTCAATACATTGTCCAGTGGCATAGCTATATATATTGTTCAGCTATATATATTGTTGAGCCTTGTTGGAGCTATGGAACAAATCACTTGATAATGATAGTTATTATGTTCACCCCTCCTTCAAATACACTACCTTGTACCATGGAGAAAGAAGCTAGTACCATACTACACTTTGAACGAGAAAATGTCATGTGTATATTACAACATGACATAATACTGATACCAATTGCATATTATTGATAATATTTACCCAATAGATTAATTACATTGCTGAAATTTTATGAAATCAAATCTATTCAAGAAAGAATACAACATACAATTGGGTATATGTTTAAAACAGGTAACTTGAAACTGGTGCTTTTAAGGCATTTTGATATTTGTTTATGTTCAATTTAATTTCAGGTTGTATTATAAAATTGGAATTGACACGAG
>CM069450.1:46374377-46643457 GCA_035610835.1 Ophiura sarsii | reverse complement strand
TATTTTTTTAGTTCGGGAATGCCAAACATTGTTACCTGTCATGATTTCACTATTAAATATACAACTACTTAGTACCCCCAAAAAAGAAGTTTGTCTCAAATGACCCACACGCCTTCCCGAAACCGCCTGCGTTAGCTTTTTTTTTTAGTGGTTTTTTTCCCCCCCGTTTTTTTTCCATTTTTCTTTTTCAATTTTTTTTCTTTTTCAATTTTCTCAAAAAAATCTAGCAAAATTCAACTTTTTGTCCAAACAAATGCCGATCATGTCTAAATTGAAAAACCGCATTAGATTTTCAGTCTCTCATGTCATTTGAGACAAACCTTTTTTTTGTTGGCCTTACCGAAAAAAAATACCTGGACAGTAATTCTCTGGTTAGCAGAAAGTAAAACTTTTATGCTGGTAAACAGATTAACCCTAACAGCCCGCATACTAAGACTACTAAAACTACTTCCAAGCCTATCTCCAAGCGCATGTGCGGACGATTTTTGATGATGTAATCAACCAAGCCAATATAGTGAGTGCAGTATACTGCCCAAACGAGTAGCTTGCCTATAGGAGCCTGGGTTTTGGGTCCGGAGGGTCCCCACGAGTAGCTTGCCTATAGGAGCCTGGGTTTTGGGTCCGGAGGGTCCCCGGTCCGATTCCCGGTCGCGGGGCGGCAATTTATTTGTTGATTTCTCATCAAAAATTGGGATCCCAGTTTAAACCCGGTTAAGGGGTAAGGGTTATCCGAAATGTAAACGGCAACTACATCGCCCACAGAATAGCATTGTACAGCATAGCATGGTAAATGATGCCCTGTGGAAACATGTCCAAAAAAACACCCCAACAAACAAACACCCCAACAAACACCTCCAACTAACAAACAAACACAAATAAACTACAAACCATTACAACTAGAATACACTTTTGATATCAAAGCATATTCCAGTATGGGCAGCCTATTACCATGTTTGGACTTCATTCAATCAATTTTTTTTCTTTCTAGGAAGACCAAATACTTTTTCGAGCCCTGCTCTGATTTGATCAAACTACCACGGTATTACTGTAAAGCACTATCATTTCCCGGATACTTTATTTCACGAATTAAAAATTACTGCTATTTTAGCTGGCATTTAATTTCGCAAATCTGGACATTTTACTGTTACTTTCAATGCAAATTGTCAGTTTAGCGGGTATTTAATTTCTCTAATCCACATCCCTCGTGAAATTTTCCGAAATTAAGTGGTTTTACAGTATATTAGCACTGGTTTTGTGCTGTGCCTGCATCATTAGGGAGCTTTCGATTTGGACGACGGACGCTTCTACGACAAGATGACACCTCGAGTCATGTGCGCATGCGTCGACTTAGCAATCCGTCGGTCGTCCAATTTCTGGGACCTGTGATTTTAAGCTTTCGATTTGCGCGACGGATGCTTGTACGATGGTAAAACACAAAACATTACCGTCGTCCCCACGTCAGTTGTTAGTCCTTTTACGCGTTGTAGCATTTAGAGGACCAACGGATGACAAAATTGACGCATTCACACATGACTCAAAGTGTCATTCAAATGTCCTAGATTCATCCGTCGTGCAAATCGAAAGCTCCCTAATAATCAGCCGAAGACAGGTCCTAGAAATTGGACGACCGACGGATTGCTAAGTTGACCCATGCGCACATGACTCGAGGTGTCATCTTGTCGTAGAAGCGTCCGTCGTCCAAATCGAAAGCTCCCTATTATCTACTGAGCTGAAAACTTGTATGAATTATCTCTGAGTATGGTCCAACCTATGCTGTATGAGCAGTCTAAGATATCAATGACACAACACTGGTACAGTACTTTACATGGTCTTCTGTTGACATTTTAACGTGAGCAATTAACACTTTCCATGCAGCAGGTGTCTGCAGACGACACTCCAACACTTTAACAAATGTCCAAATTATTGAATTTCATTACCAGATTTGGATCGCCATGAGAAATAAATTAAAATAAGTACAAACATGTCTAGTCTTGATTCAGTAATCCTTGAGATAGACTTTGATAATTGGGAAAGGTTTCTGAAAAATCTGTTTTGTAGATGGTTAAACTAATAACTGTGGAAAGTGTTGAAGGGGCTATTTCCTTTGTCTTCAGGCTAGCAAACTTGGTGGGCACTGAATGCTATGTGTGAACATTGGAATATCCATTGCACTTTGCTAACCGATATAAGAATGTTGATAGGCCGTTTTGCTAATTGTTGTTTGCCCCACGTTAATGACTTAAATATCTCTGCTTCTGGAACTGAGTTTATCAGTGGCTTTGTACTAGTCCCGTGATACAGGGGAATTTGTAGAGATATGGGTTTTTAAAGCCTTTTAGACTAGTTCTTGTGGGTTTGTTAGTCATCAAGAATTATGTCTTTTACACATTTTGGCTGCCACTGCTCCCTTGAAACCCTAATGATGACACAGATATCTTTAGCTAATTGGTATTAGAAACTCTCTGAAACAAGATGTAATCCCTAAAGAATACACCAAAGAATTGATGAACATATCTGACATTTTGTCAAAGCTACATGTTTTATGAAACACTATCGGTTAAAGTGATGTCTTGTCCATAAAATAGTGAAAACAAAAGAGTAAACGAAACAGCTACCTTATAAAACAGGTTTGCTCCGATGCATTTCAACTGGGGAAATAAGCTAATTCAACACTTGCTTATCTTTTACATGATAGATTTCAAAGTAAAGGTATACAAAAGTATACCCGTATACATTTCCGTCAATATGTCTAAAAGCTATGGTACAGTTTTGATATAAGAAAGATATAAAAGATATGGGCTAATGGTGGGTGATTGAATTAAGATCCGGGTCTATACACACTGGAATGTGTCACTTAATCACCATGTGTAGTTATTATTATTATTATACTGATGTTAAAAGTTTGGCTAACCATGTGTCCATGTATAATGTTCACCCTTTTAAAAAACCTACTCTGCTACAAACCTGACTCAAGCACAGTGCTTGTCTTTATAAAGGACATTTTCAACATTTTAAGGAAAGTTTTATATGGAACATATACAGGGCTGGAAGTTCAGATTTTCTCAACCAGCCAGTCAGGCAGGTAACTCACAAAAAAAACACCTGCCCAACAGAAGTTCCACCAGTCAGTGTAACACACTTACACTGTGAGTTTGAAAATGTTTACCCGCCAGTCAGGTGGGTGCTTTTGTATCTTCACTGCCTGACGCAAAAGTTACCCGCTATGGGCAGGTGGGGCGGGTGCTATTTTCAGGCCTGAACATATAATTTGAGATGAGATTATCATAATATTTTTACTGGTTAGAGATTCTTATTGACTCTCATGTTTGCGGTGGTTTAATTTTTGTGCACTAAAGATGTACCGCAAAAATTATAGCAAATGAAAATATCGTTTTCAACACTGTCCCTGTATGAAGTTGGATGGGAGACATTCTCATGAGCAAAAACGATAACCGATGAAAATGTCTTTGATGTCAAAATGCGCGGAAATATCTTACATGGAAATATTTGCTTTTACAGTACCCTATGTTGGAGTTTCTACACTGTGCCATATACACCAGGTATAATTAGTCTGCATTCTGAAAATGATGGAAAATGACAAGTTTGACAAAATAACCTGATGGGTGGGGGGGGGGGGGGGGGGGGGGGGGCGCCAGTCAAATATTATGCTGTAAGCATGCGTTACCAAAGATGTCAAGGTGTCTTTTTTCTGATGCCAAAATTCACCATCAAACGAAGATTTTACATCTTTTTCTCCTTGCGTTTTGTGCCACCCCCCCCCCCCCCCCCCCAACCGCCCTACTTTTAAAAACCTAGGTTGCTCCTTTTGGACTCTAGCATTTACAGTTTGATACGATTAATTAACTTTTGAAAAATCCAGCTTAGTACTGGAGATTAGCTGTATAATTGGAGACTAGCTGTATAATTGAAGGCTTAACTTCAAAATTAAGGTCTTAGTTTTATATCATCAATGATCAGTTTTAACCAGGGCCATTAACCTGGAAGGGAAAAATTGCCCCACTGTGTTATTATTACATATCCAAAATGTGCCCAAAATGTTTGCCCCTGTGGCGTAATAACAGCTGTGATTTGCTTGCAGAAGCTGCCTGACAAATGTTATGCAATACAAAAGACGCATTTGAACATTAGTGGATAGTCTGCTATCATCAGCAGATAGCAAGATACAAGGCTTTTCAATATACAACAATTTGTTGGATGGCATGCTATCTTTGGTAGATAGCAACATTTAACACTTTCCACATGGCTATTGGATTTACCATATACAAGGCTATTGGTTTTACCATCCCTAACCAGATTTCTCAGAAACCTTTCACAATTTTTCAAGGTCTATCTCAAGGATTACTGAACCAATAGTAGGCATGTTTGTACTTATTTCAATTCATATCTCATGGTGATACCAAATATGGTAATGAAATTAAATTTTGAAACATTTTGTGAAATTTTGGAAAGTCATCTGCATATGCCTGCTGCGTGGAAAGTGTTAAGGTTGACAAACAGACAACGGATTGACGTACATGTATATGACCTGCTATCTCGTACACATAATTTTATATGACACATAATTGTGCCTTTTAAACACATGATTAGAGCTTGGTATCTTCAGGGGATAGCAGTAGGCCTACTCACAGCTTTATTTTCTATATCTTGTCATTTGGCTTGCTATCTTCAGTAGATAGCAATACAAATGGCTTTCCTATAGACAATACATAATAGATTGTTGCATGGTATGCTATCTTCAGTAGATAGCAGTAGAAGATAGCAACAAGTAAAACATTCCTACAGATTATTAACACTTTTCACACGGCTATCAGTTTTACCAATACAAAACAGATTTTTCAGAAACCTTTCCCAACTTTCAAGGCCTATCTCAAGGATTACTGAACCCATGCTAGGCAGGTTTGTACTTATTTCAATGCATTTCTTATGTTGATTCCATATATGATATGATAATGAAATTCATTAGTTTTGACAGATGAGAAACGTTTTGTGAAATTTTGGAATGTCGTCTGCAGACGCCTGCCGTGTGGAAAGTGTTAATACAGCCTGTTATCTTCAATGTATAGCACTAGGCAAAAAAAAAGAAAGTTGGTTGCCCTCCGCGACCAACCGAAAAAAACAGGGGAAAAACGGGTCGCGTTTTTGTTTTTGTTTTTGTTTAAATATTTTTTAACTCCTAAATTTTCATATAACTTTGGACATATTTTGTCCCAAAGATGTAGAAATAAATTCTAAGTCAAAAATATTGCGTTTATACATTCCATGTATTAATTGCACTTTTTGTCGAAGCCCGGTATAAGGGGAAGACAAAAACCCTACCTTCCGAAAGATCCACAATTTTTTTCTCTCTGGAGGGCAACCAAACATTTTTTTTGGCCCTATACAAGACTTTCTTATTGACAAATGATAGTTGCATAGACTGCTATCTTCAGTAGATAGCAATTAACACAACTTTCTAATAGACAAATAGTTTGTATATAGCCTGTTACCGTTAGTTGATAACAATACAAAAGACTTCATCATAAACAAATAATAGTTGATAGCCTGCTATCTTCAGTAGATAACCATTAACACAACTTTCTAATAGACAAATAGTATGTATAGCCTGTTGCCGTTAGTTGATAACAATACAAAAGACTTCATCATAAACAAATAATAGTTGATAGCCTGCTATCTTCAGTAGATAACCATTAACACAACTTTCTAATAGACAAATAGTATGTATAGCCTGTTGCCTTTAGTTGATAACAATACAAAATACTTCATCATAAACAAATGATAATTGATAGCCTGCTATCTTCAGTAGATAACCATTAACACAACTTTCTAATAAACAAATAGTTTGTATATAGCCTGTTGCCTTTAGCTGATAACAATACAAAAACCTTCATCATAAGCAAATGCTAGTTGCATAGCCTGCTATCTTCAGTATATAACCATTAACACAACTTTCTAAGTTAGCTAGCTATCTTCAGTAGATAGCAATTCACACAACTTTCTTATGAACACATACTTTGTCTATAACCTGTTGACTTTAGTTGATAGCAACACAAAAGACTTCATCATAAACAAATGAGAGTTGTATAGCCTGTTATCTTCAGTAGATAGCAATTCACACAACTTTCTTATAGACATAGCTTGTCCGAAGCTTGTTGACTTTAGTTGTAATAACACAAAAGGCTTCATAACAAATGATAGTTGCATAGCCTGCTATCTTCAGTAGATAACCATTAACACAACTTTCTAATAAACAAATAGTATGTATATAGCCTGTTGCCTTTAGTTGATAGCGATAAAAAATACTTCATCATAAATAAATGATAGTTGTATAGCTTGCTATTATTGTCAATAGATAGCAACACACACAACTTTAAAGGCATATTATGTGATCTTTTCCAAGTAGCCCCCTCTATCATTAATTTTTACTATGACAGCAGATTTTCTTGCAGATTTGCATTTTTGATCATAAATCATAAAG
Organism: Ophiura sarsii; assembly: GCA_035610835.1. NCBI lineage: Eukaryota > Metazoa > Echinodermata > Ophiuroidea > Amphilepidida > Ophiuridae > Ophiura > Ophiura sarsii. The sequence goes on along the minus strand of CM069450.1, from coordinate 46,636,961 downwards.
ATCTTCTAAGTTACAGATCGATACAATTCCTAATTACTTCAAAATCATGGTTTGAAAATAGATTGTACCGAGCGGTACAATCTATTTTTCAAATTTTACTCTAAATTCACTTTAAAACCATGATTTTGAGGTTATTAGGAATCGTATCGCTCTGTAACTTGGAATATATTTATGATTTATTATCAGAAAACTAAATCTGCAAGAAAATCTGATTTCAATTTTTTTCAAGGATTGAGGGCGTTCCCTGGAAAAGATCACATAATATACCTTTAACTATAGAACATTTGTAAATAGCAGCACAACAAGTTCCACCACGATAACATAAGCAGACAAGATAAGCCATAGCGGAAACACAGTCACAACAAAGATTATGAAGAGCCTAACTAGAACCAGTATGATACGCTCAGTCATGATGCTGCTTCTCTCATCTGATCTGTATAAAGTAGTTCACATTGCAAGCACCCTGTGCCGATTTCCTAACGATCATTTTCAGTACGGTGCCATTGCTTTTGTGACCCATATCCTTAAGGGGTCGACCATAATTTTCGCCATTTACAGATACGTACAAAGCGTACGTAACAAGGGGAGGGGGTAAACATATACCCTAAGCATACGTAACTTAAATGGCGATCTTGAGAGGCGGGCATTTTTTTATCAAGCCATGACATTTTCGCCATTTATTTCGTGCATAACTCGAGGGAGAGTAAAAAGTTATGTACGCTCTGTACGTATGTAATTTTGGACGACCCCTAACTAAAAGAGTGAAACTTGTCAAATGCAAACCCAAAAGAGCCGATTACCCTTGAAATCAAATGGAAATTTCACGTGAAAAATGTTACCCATTCACACAACATAATCCCACTATACCATATCATACCACAGTAAATCCCCTTCGCTGCCTCAGGCGTGATTCAACTTGATCCAAAAATGGTTTTTATTTCCAATGGTAGGGGTTTTCCCTATAGAGAGATCAATCTCAATATCAATATAGCTTCCGATTTGCTTCATTCTACCATCTTAAAATATTGAGAGCAGGATGATCCAAGTAGAGCAAGATGGATTTGGTGAGATTACCGGCCACCTGTCATATGGAACTCGCACACCTGCGCAAGGTATCACCATTGAACTAGTACTTAATCAAAACTAAAGTTGCCTAATGACAGTGTTTACATCTGAATAATTGAACGCCTACTTACTTATGTATGGAGGTTGGTATCTGTTACTTGACACTATTACTTAAAATCTGGGAAAGTCAACTTCAAAGCCCAGATAATTTATCCAGGGTAAGGGGACTTACATATGCTTAATATAGATAGATGAACACAGGGAAGAGCTTTATGGATCCTAGGGTGGGGGCTTACCTTTTTGGTGGTGGTGATGATTAGCTATAGAGGTTCTCACAAATTAGGCTCAGTAACTAATTCTGCCAAGATTTACTTTCAAAATTGCAGTCATAAAAGATTTGGGAGGCAGTTGTCAAAATAAAACATCATATAATCCTGCGAGAAGATTAGGATAATACTTTTGAGATAATCCCCTGATCTCAAGCTTATGGGTTATATTGCAATATAATGATACCCAAGACATCCTCTTCCCAAACCAATTTACACACCCCCTCCTCTGGTAACAGATTTTAAGGCACACAAACCTCATCTAATCCTAGGATAATACTTGTGAGATAATCCCCTGATCTCAAGCTTTTGGTTTCTATTGCAATATAATGTTACCCAAGACATCCTCTTCCCAAACCAATTTACATGCCCCCTCCCCTGGTAACAGATTTTAAGGCACACAAACCTCATCTAATCCTGCGAGAAGATCAGGATAATACTTGTGAGATAATCCCCTGATCTTAAGCTTATAGGTTATATTGCAATAATAATGATACTCAAGACGTCCTCTTCCCAAACCAATTTACCCGCCCCCTCCTCTGGTAACAGATTTTAAGGCACACAAACCTCATCTAATCCTGCGAGAAGATCAGGATAATACTTGTGAGATAATCCCCTGATCTCAGCTTATGGGATCTATTGCAATATAATGACACCCAAGACATCCTCTTCCCAAACCCATTTACATGCCATCCTTCCCTGGTTAGGGATTCCATCATAAAATTCCAAGGCATCACAAGCTTCACCTAATCATGTGAGAGAATACCCTGATCTAGAGCATATGGTTCTATTACAATATAATGATATCCTGCCCCTCTTCTTTGTGATGCTGATTGCAACCTTTTTATTATACATGTATCTTTTAACCACAAAAAGAAAACATGAAATTTATCAAACTTTTGTACTATTAATGTGATGTATATAAAAGTACACATTTTAGAAAGGAAGTGAGTCAGAGAAATCATTTTTGGTATCAAATTTCACTTAAATGCTGATTTGATAAAATGTTTACCAAAAAATCACTTTTTCATCTCACAATTTTCCGACAGGTTAAAAAAATAAAAATAAATTGTTATATAACTATGGTATACACCTTACACGAAAGCTCCTGACCAGGTGCTATTTGGTTAGGTAATTCAAAGTCTATAAATTGTACCAAATATCAACAAGCAAGCACATTTCTTCGCCGTAATTTGACACCACATTCATAAATATTGAGTAGATTCTTTTAAAATTATGGGCCCGTATTCTCCTTACGTATTTAAACAAGCTAAACATGAGTTTAACTTTTAATCACATCTTAAATACGTTTTTAAATATGTATGAGATTACGGCCCCATAACTTTAAAAGAATCCACTTCATTTTTATGTATTTTTAGGTGTCAAGTACTGGAAAGATATTTCCTTGATTTTAAATGTAAATCTCAGATTTTGGTATTAATTAATTAAACAAAGCACCAACTGGTCAGGAACTTTTGGTGTCAGGTGTATACTTAGGCCAACAATTTTTTTTGTTATGTTGTCCTCAACCACCCGCTCGTCAGATTTAGGGCCGCTCCGATTTTTTTCTTCTTTTTTTCTTCTTCAAATTTTCTTTTCTTTTCTTCAGATTTTTATTTTTTTATTTTTTCAGATTTTCTTTTTAAACAGTTTAAATAGCATTGGATATTAAACTAAGTGTCTATAACATATTATGAGCGACTCTATAAGAAAATTAAAATTAAAAAAAATCCGCCTGCCTCTCTGAGAGCTCTGGAGGACAACCAAACAATTTATTTATTTTGGCCTTATCTACCGGTAAAGTTGAATATGACACCCTTTAGTGATTGAAGATGTTGATTTTGATATTTAAATGTATGATTCTTCACAATAACAAATAGCTACAAATAGTATGCAGTCATGATCCTTTACAGGGGGAGCCCGGCTTCTAAAGGTGAAGGGGCGGTGCGAAAGTTTATAGTCTTATCCCTTGCGGTGTATGGTTCAGAGGCAAATCCACATGGTCAGTGGGTGGATGTTTAGAATTATTTTTCCTGGCATGATTTCCTGATAGATTAATATGCATGCGGCACCAGCATCAACATTTTGGGGGACAAAAGGAGAGGCAATAAAAAATGAAATATTAAGGTACCATACATGCACAAATATTGGCTTTTTAATGTCAAAACTGCCTATGAAAATAGCCTAATTTGGCCTAAAATTATTCGCAATTTCAAACCAATTGTAAGCTAATTTGAGGTTATTTTCGATTGTATTTTGGGAAACAGGGGGGGGGGTGTGGAACTGTGGTGCCGCCTCTTGACTTGTAGTGTCCCTTCCTTCATTCCTCCCTCGGTCTCCTCTCTCCCACTTTTCTTTTTACACTGGGTTTGCCGATACTTTAATTAAATAGCAAAATGACTTCTTAGAATACACAATCTATACTCACTGCATTTCAGGCTCAGGTGGGTTCAAGATTCCTAAGATGTGACGCACTGTAAAATTATAGCGGGCATGAGGGATCTTCACTATGCAATTACGTGAAACACTCAACTGTGGAAGAGATTGATAAAATAACATAATTTTAACTGTGGAAGAGGATGAAAAAATATCATACTTTATAACCCCTCATGACTATTCATATTTAACTGTGGAAGAGATTAATCAAATAATAAAAAATTATTACACCTCATGAATATTTATGCACTAATCATACCAATTCATTGGCTAATTTGCACAACAGAGTACTATCTCCCATATGAATAATTATGACTATCTATGGTGTCATCCCCGAAGTCAAAGTGAGGTGTAACAATACAATGGTTTCTGGTGGGGGGGCTTTCTATTAGTACTGACTACGGGACTATCAACCCTCACTTTTAGGTAGGTTTTTCCACAAAGGATTTCAATGAGTCTGCCTGATGAAGTATGACAAGTTTCAATTCATGCACCATCTATATAATGATATACCTTATAATTTAACACTTTCCACGCGGCAGACGATATTTCAAAATTTCACAAAATGTTTCAAACATGTCAAAATTGTTGAATTTCTTTACCATACCATATTTGGAATCACCATGAGAAATGCAATAGAATAAGTACAAACATGCCTAGTATTGGTCCAGTAATCCTTGAGATAGACTTTGAAAGGTTTCTGAAAAATCTGTTTTGTATATGGTAAACGTAATAATAGCCGCATGGAAAGTGTTAATGTAGATTAATCAGGGCGTCCATAGAAAGATCCTACATTTTGGATTTAGCTTCCATTAAAGAGGGAAAACAAAAGTGTTTGTTACACGGTTGGATACACAACCCTTCTCATTAAAAACAACTTAGTGATAAGTATAACATTTACTTTAAATGTTGAGATTATTTGACATAATGTGCAATTATTTTGTATATATCCAGGAGATGATTGGACAGAGTTTAGCGTTCCCTCCAAAATGGCCGCTAATCCAAAATATGCATAGCACTGTATTATATATAACAACAAAAGACAGTCAGACTGCAGCCCAGTAAGGATTGGAAATGTATCTATATGCAGTAATGGAAATACCCACATAAGTGTTAACCCGTGGCAGACGATGTGTATCGCTGCTCTATTCATAATATTGTGTGTATGTACTGATCATAATAATGATAATAGTATGTATTGCTTTATTCCGTAATGTTTAAAAGGGATTAAAATCATGTCCGGGCCAGTTCACCCCTCGCTAGTCTAGTGGTTGAGAGACATGCTTTGCAGTGAAGAAGTCCATGGTTGGTTCGATTCCTCTTTTTTAACTGATTTATTTCCTTTTGTAAAAGTTAGGGTTAGAAATATATTCTAAGTCCACAAAGTGTGTAGTTCCTACCTAGGCAACCCCGGGTGGACAGTCATGTGGGTATTTCCATTGCTGTGTATCTATAGGGTAAAGACGGTCGATCCTGTAATACCAGGAACGGAGTGCCTATCTCTTTTTCAAAGCGATAGGGCCAGACTCACTCCTTTTTATAATGTTGCTGTGTGGGGCTCGCTACACCTCCTCCACAGCGAGTCTGTTACCTTCCCAGCACTGAAGAATGCCGGTACCCATTTAAATACACCTGGGTAGAGAGGAGTAATTGCAGTAAAGTGCCTTACTCAAGAGCACAACATGTTGACCACAGCAGGACTTGAACCCACAACCTTTAGATCATGAGTCCAGTGCTCTACCCACTGCGCCACACATGAATGTTGTGTATCTATACTAAAGAACAATTGATTGGATTCCCCAAAACAATAATTCAGTCCAAACTTTACCTTCTTATAGTTGTAGAGTACAATGGTGTAGAACTTTGACATTGATCGCAAATCAGCCGGTCCATACTGGATTATACCTGGTACCCACACTTCATTATTAGACTTCATGGCTCGAACCAAGACAGAATCACCAGTCTGTATAGAAATACAATGTAACAGGAACAAATGATTAACAATTCTTATATAATGGGTGTGGTTTTGGATGTCAACGGACAATTTGATTGGGTTTTTTGGCTGATTTCATCCGATACGCACTATATATTATGAGACCGATAATATATCGTTTGGGGCGGGGCTTAATTAATTTGAATACCGTCAGTGCATGGTCATCGTGTTAAGATGTTCAAGCGCGCCCTATACAAAGTTGCCGACGTATGCTCTGTGAGTAGAAGGCAGAGTTGCCGTGTGTGAGTGCGCTATAAGAATGTGATAATTTTAAGTAGGAAGTTGGTAAACAACTCGCTGGATTTGCATATTTTATAAAGGGACATTTGTTGTTCAAAATAAGATAGTTTCAAGTGTGATACCCTTGCACACTTCTATTCAATATTTTAAGATAGAATTTGTATGATATTTTGAAAACTGAATTTGTATGATATTTTGTGTTGAATAAACTTGTTGTAAAAAGTGAAGACAAGAAGAAGGAAATATTGTAAACTCGTAGAGGAAAATAAGGCAAATCATTAACTTTTTTTCTCCTCAAACATGTGATGGAGTCTAAACATGTGTTGTTACAATACATTACTTACGTCACCAACTAATGTTATTATTGTATCGCATAACATTTGCTGGATATGAGGCTTATGATGGCAGAATATTTTCAGCATATTTGCTATCTTATCCTAATCCAAACATGTTTGAAACTAAAATACCGGCTAATGACCGACCCTTCCCATTTATAAGTGGCATCTGTTATCAACTTTTCCTCGAGGCAGACTTAAGTCAATGAAAAGTTGCCAAAACTGTTCGATATTCAGTAAAACAATTTAATAAGAAGCTTTCACCAGGGAGTCACTGACCACACTTGCATGAAGCACATTTTCGAGTGGGCTATTGAATTATGCTCCTATAACAGATATTTCATGTCTGGACATATTCTCACTTTAAACGGGGAAAATAAACCGAGATGGATCGAGCTATCTCTTCCAAGTTCAAGGCTTTTGAGAACAGATCGTTATATGCTAAAGTAAATAAAATAGAATATACAGAGAAAATGATTTTGTAATCTAATATACTGTATGTACATACTTAAAACTGCATGAGATTAATGGGCTCGTATGGTTTGTTTTTGGAATCAATATTTACACAGAAAAATTTGCCAACTTCAATCTTTGAGAGTTTATTAATTATGCTCTTAATGATGATCTCAAGTCTAATATATTCAGGTCCATGGGAAACATAAGTGGGAACTATTTGTTCACATCCCGTATATGTGGGGGCCGGGCCGGGGGGGGGGGGGGGGGGGGGGTGATTGTGTGTGTGTGTGGATATCATGTTTATGAATGAACTTTCAAAGTCAACCCTCTAAAACACTCAGGGTTGTTTTTTTCAGTTTTTATTATACTGAACTATTTTCCAAGTTTAATGCTGCAATCATACCTTGTTTTAAAATAATTCCTGTTTTGAAGTGTATCATAATCCCTGTTTCCCTAAAGCTATTGCGTTTTTGTGCAATTGTTTAAGTGATAGCAAGATATCCACCTTTAAATATGAGTGTCACCCCTACATCCAGGCAACAAGTTCAAGTTTTTGAGAACGGGACATTGATGCGTTTGAAGAAAATAGAAAGTTGTAGGGAAAAAATCATGGTAATCTAGAATACAATATGAGCACACTTATTATAATGTTGTTGTTTTTTAAATCAATATTTAAAAGAAATTATATTAGCACTGCTAATAGAAACCTGAAATCAATGTATTAAATAAACCTATTTAATCATTTTCAACCTATTTTTAGATCAGGATTTGAAAGGCAATGTTTGACATAATATGCCTGGCTCAAATACAATGGATAACAGGGTTGATTGAAAAAGGAAAAAGAAAAATGAAGAAATTTGTATGCAATTAATGAACAAACAAACGAACAAAATAAGGTAAATACCTAATTCTACCATTCACTATCTAACGGAAATGATCAAACACACTTCACGTGGCCTGGCAGACACCAGTTAAATCAATCTTAACACTTTCCATGCAGCAGGCGTCTGCAGACGACAGTCCAAAATTGCACAAAAATGTCAACATTATTAAATTTCATCACCTTATTTGGAATCACCATGAGATATGCTTTACAATAAGTATAAACATGCCTAGTATTGATTCAGTAATCCTTGAGATAGACCTTGAAAGTTGGGAAAGGTTTTTAAAAATATGTAGAATGGTAATACCAATAGACGCATAGGAAGTGTTAATGATTTGTCTAAATTCTTGAAATTCCTGGAATCTTTCTAGAATATGATTAGAATTTTGTCAAATTTAAATGGTTAAAAGTTGGAGAATGGATCATTGTGATTTTCTTTGTGTATTCTATGGTTTTGAAGGTAAATTTGAAAATAGAAATATTGTTTAGAAATCACTGAATGTATCTTTTGGAAGATATGTAAGGCAAACTGTCATAGTTAATACAACTGCTTATGACAAGTTGGACAATTTGTTGATGATTTTCTATGTTATATAATTACTTCTTCCTTTTTTACTTTGAAACAACAAAAGATCTGTTTGCAACTGCAAACTTAGACACCAAAGAGACAAATTATAGTAAAATGCGAGAATGTAAATATGCTGTTTAGTTTATTGACAAAAGCTATTGATGCGATATTACAAGTACATTGTGATTTATAAATAGCACTTTTTTTTAAATTACAATAAATAACACTCACATGAGTAATTGTATACAAATCATGTAAGAAACTGTCAAGAAAGGTGTTATTGTTTGTTAAGAACCAAAATAGACGAAAAAACAAATGAAAAAAACAAACACATACACAAGCAAACAAATAAATAAACAATCAGACAAACCGAATAAACAAACAAACAGATTAACAAATTAACAAACAAACAACAAGCAAGCCAGCAAACATACAAGCAAGGAACCAACCAATGAAACAACCAACTAACCAACTAACCAAACAAACAAACAAACAAACAAGCACCCAACAAACAAACTATGGTTTATTTAGCCATCACAAAAACAGTGACGTAACTGCGTATTCTACTAATTGCAGCACGTAATGCGTGCGCCTACTCGAGGCGCTGTCGTATGCATACAAGCGTTAAAATACGGAAGACACATACGTGTGCGTTAAAGCTGCGCTTGTTAAGTTACGTCACTGTCCAGATAGGAAACCAAATAGAGTATAGTGCCAACAGCACCCTACTATTGGTATACTCTGTTTGGCCATCTCGAGACAGTGACGTAACCGCGTATTCTACTAATTGCATCACATAACGCGCGCGAATACTCGCGGCGCTGGCGTACAAACACGAGCGTTGAAAGGCGGAAGATACACACGCGTGCGTAAAAGCTGCGCCTGTTCAGTTACGTCACTGTCTCGAGATGGCCAAACAGAGTATAGTCAATGATTAATGTCATGGTTCCTTCACCTCATCAGCCATACTGCAAGTGCAAGGCCCTTTATATCAACTACCCAGCCAACCCAAGGGGAAGGCTATTAATTCAACCATAACACAATCCAGGGGGTGGGGTGGTGTGACTCAAGTTTGATTTGGATATGGTACGTTGCCAGAAACATATCAAGCAGTACCCAAAAAGATTCCAAATGTCCATGAAAATGATACCTATAGCGATACCAATTGATTCAATTTTTAAATTTGACCCAATTCAAGATAGTTTTCATTAAATTGGTAGGGCATTTTAATTTGGTCATGAATCACTAAAATGTTAAAAAACATACAATTTGGGATATATGACGATTTAAAATCATTCGGATTAGACTCTGTGCGATAAACTAAACACGGAAAAATAACTGATTAAAAAACAAACACTCACCCTGAGCAACGGTGATGGTCTGGCGCCACCCATCTGTACAACAAATCGGGTCGGTATCACCTCCTCATCTCGTTGCTGAAACCTAACATTGACGTGACGTTGGTTTTCCACACGTGCTACAGTGCCTAAGGGTAAAAGTAATGAAATAAATAGTTCAAACATTATATCACCAATACTGTTGTATTAGATTGTCCAATAAGCCGGTGTGGCAAATGAGATTGGGTCAAGACTATTATTTTCTCATGTCCGAAGGCTGACAGCAAAATTGTTAACTTTATTTGTTGGGAGTGGCTCTTTTTTCTTCATTCTTTTCTTCCATCTTTTCTTACTTTCATTTCATTCAGCCAGCATGCTTACATAGGCTTTTTAAGTCTGGCCCGAGCATTTTGCTAGTGTGTGTCCGTACGGACCGACCATGTAAACAAATATGATAATATTAAAATTGAATGGCATTATAAAAACAAGTGTTGTATGACAAGGTAAAATTTGAATCACATTCAGACAGACCTATATGTCCCCAATTAAGGGTTTGTTTTCAGTACGCTGCCTTGCGCAACTGACCAATAGGTATGATTTTCCCAATTTTGCTGCCATCAATGAGAGTCAACTTAACACTTTGCACGCGGCTGCAGACGACATTCTAAAATTTCACAAAATATTTAAAAAATGTTTAAAGTATTGAAATCCATTACTCTATTTAGAATCACCATGAAAAATGCAATGCAATAAGTACAAACATGCCTAGTATTGGTTCAGTAATCCTTGAGATAGACTTTGAAATTTGGGAAAGGTTATTGAACATTCTGTTTTGTAAATGGCAAAACTAATAGCTGTGTGGAAAGTGTTAAGACTGAAGCTCAATACTTTTAGCCAGAGTTCTACATGTATATTTAGAAATAACTGGATATTGGCCAGAACACAAGACAGTACCAACATTTGCAAGTGGAATTGTAGAAATAAATACCTGACAAGACTCTACAGGGTGTGTCAAAAAAGTGTCCCATGAGTTAGAAAATTAATCAAAAAAACGAAGTGTTTGTAAGCCCTATTAGTCCGCTATCAAACTACCGAGATATGATCAATTTAGTCCACTTTTGAACAAGAAAATGCCTTTGTGATTCCGATGATGATTTTAGAATATGTCAATGTATTGTTTAAAATACTGTCTAAAATTCAAAATATTTTATGGTATGCCATGGATAATATGGATGAAAATATGTTTTTCTGCTCAAATTCAACTAACTATCAACATAGTAGGTAGATTATTATTGATTTTATTGATTATGTTCAATTACACGCTGAATGAAGATTGTAATAAAAGAGATCTCTTGACATGAAAAGTGGCCAAAGCTGAATTTGAACATGCCCAAGTAGATTTGCCATAATTTGATAACGGAAGCTCCAAAATGGATAGAAACAAAATTCTTATGGCACATTAAAGATGGCTGAACATGATTACTAGTATTTAGCAAACATTTTTGAAATTTGTCATGGCCAAAAAAAAAATCATGTTTTACATGAGACACTTGACACACCCTGTATCATGTCTGGTGGCTGGACAAATAAATACTGATGAAACCAGCATTGTAACCAAGTCACGCCTCGTATCACAAGTCAAGTCACTAACTGAGTGACTTGAGTCAAGTCAAGTCTTTCTAAATTGTTGTCAAGTCACTGGTAGGCTCAAGTCAAGTCTTTCTAAATTGTTGTCAAGTCACTGGTAGGCTCAAGTCAAGTCTTTCTAAATTGTTGTCAAGTCACTGGTAGGCTCAAGTAAATTCTTTCTAAATTGTTGTCAAGTCACTGGTAGGCTCAAGTCAAGTCTTTCTAAATTGTTGTCAAGTCACTGGTAGGCTCAAGTCAAGTCTTTCTAAATTGTTGTCAAGTCACTGGTAGGCTCAAGTCAAGTCTTTCTAAATTGTTGTCAAGTCACTGGCAGGCTCAAGTCAAGTCTTTCTAAATTGTTGTCAAGTCACTGGTAGGCTCAAGTCAATTCTTTCTAAATTGTTGTCAAGTCACTGGTAGGCTCAAGTCAAGTCTTTCTAAATTGTTGTCAAGTCACTGGTAGGCTCAAGTCAAGTCTTTCTAAATTGTTGTCAAGTCACTGGTAGGCTCAAGTCACTGTCAATCAAGTTTCTAATTTGTTCAAGTCTTTCTAAATTGTTGTCAAGTCACTGGTAGGCTCAAGTCAAGTCAATCTAATTTTGTTCAAGTCATACTAAACATGAGACTATTCCTTCAAGTACTGATCATTATTAATCAAGTTTTGTTCAGGTCTCTTCTTATATACGTAGCATATAGCCAATAACAATATTATTTTGACAGTTAAATGTTATATTGACTTCATCAAGCCAGTATAGCACAAGACTTGAGTGAAGTCAATCGAAGTCTCTCGGGAAAGTAACTTGAAGTCTTTTGGATAAGTGACTTAAGTAAATTCAAGTTATTTGAATTTTTTGAAACCAAGTCACAATGTTATGTCAAGTCATCATTGCTCTCAGTGACTAGAGTCGTCACATCACTGGTATAAAATTGGATCGATTGAGCCCATATGTATTGGTCAAGCTATGAGAAGGGCAAGTAGACAAAACTGAAATTTGAATTCATAATGCCAGCGTAGGCTTATCTGCACTTTGTCAGGCCTTGGATCAAGGCTACTTTCAAAAGGCATTGAAGCCAGACTACTGAATATAGCATTGCTATATGGATTTGAACCCCAAACCTGGCTATGTCTGCTAGCTTTAATACCCTGAATTGAGTCAGCGTAAGCTTTCTCCACAACACAGTTTGATGTGCAAAGAAATTGCACGAGTGACAAAAACCGATAATGCATGAAAACCAGCAGCACTCGGGGCCCAAATTGATGCAACTTATTGATCATAATAAATGCAAGTTAAAATATAAGGGATAATATTTGAATCATGGTCTCAAATGTTTAAGTTTGGTCAACATAACTTTGGATTTGAATTACAAACAAGTCAAGGAAAGTTTATACAATATTACAATTTATCTGGCTATGAAAATAAATAAAATTATCAAATAACCAAATGTGTTGATATTCTTCAATGCAACACAACTAGAAACATTAACAGTGTTTAAATATTCTGTAGACAAATATTTATTTATATAAAAACATCCTTCCTACCCCGAGTAAACAAATAAACTCATCTCAACACCATACATAAATCTGCGATAAAACTCATTCACCCTCAGGCCATGATAGTATAACATTTGTGCACTATGGGAATTTCACAATAATTACATCTTCTAAATTTGATCAATATTTACGGATCACGCATGAATCATCCCATAAAGTCAAACGCTGCGTGATTAATTTGAAGAAAAGCAAAATAATGGTTACAACATTTATTGCAAATGTTAAGATTTGTGGTATTGATTGATAATGATTGACAAATGTTTGCGTCCCTTACATCAGGAAAACAACCGAAGGGGAATAGTTTGCAATTCAATAGTGCTGAGAGATTCATTACGTCTGGATGGATCCCCGGGGTAGAGGGTGATCACCTGGATAAGGTTTACAAAAATATGCCCGGCCTCCACCGGGTTGTTTCATCTTTCGATCCAAATTTGTTTTTGAAAAACCCTACATGGGTCACTATTTGCAAAAATTAAAAAGAATGTGAAATTAAACGTTTCCTTAATTTCAATAAAGTTGCAAAATAAAATTGTGAACAAATTAAGTAAATCAACCATTTTTGGAGGTTGGAAACCATTAGGTATATGGATCAGAGTTACCCCCCCCCCCCCCCCCCCCCCCACAGGACAGGTAACACTAATATTAATACTCCTTGTAGAACTACTCGATTCAATACTATAACAAATTCATTAAGTTGATTGGGGACCAACAGTACGTGTGAACTTTTCAAGTAAATTGGGTCGTCTTTGCAAATGAAATAGAGCATCGGCTATGGTTTCCGTCGCCGCATTCTATTATTATATCAAAATGCCGATTCTGTTCTGTGTGCGAATTTGGATCGAAGCATTTATCTTTTATATTATAACCCTGTTGTCTGTCTGCTAAGGGAAAGTGGCAAGCATTAGGGTAAATGAAGGAATCAAAATTTGTTATTTTATAAATTCAACACCTCAAAGGGAAAGCTATTTCTTGGATTATTACTGGAAATACAATCCTAAAGCTATCTAATAGAAATGTTTGTTTCCAGTAAACAGGTCATAATAATAATACTAAATTTGTAGTACTTTAAATTTATAAATTTTCTTATTTTCATATAGGATAAATTTGCCAAAAGTCACATCAAAATAAAATGAATAATATTTTGATATGAAAACTTTCAAAGGCATTTACCCCCACACACACAAAAAACACCATCTGATGACTGATACTAAAACAGGCCTGACCAACCCTCTTTTTTTTAGTTTTCAAATTTTTTTTAGAAATTTAAGAAAACTTCTGAAAATTCACCAACATTTCCAAAACAAAACAGCCGCCCTACCCGAGAGGTGCATTTGCCCGTAGAAAAACAAGGTGAATTTGTTTGTTGCCTTAGCCATACATTTTTTAGCCAATATGTTATCTTACCTCAGCTTGACGTATATACACAACAACAAAATTAGGTTTATAAGTTAACATGTTACGGTTAGAGTTCATTCTATAAATGGTTGATGCGGACATTTCTACTCGATCTTACCTCAGATTGACGTATACACAACAACAAAATTAGGTTTATAAGTTAACATGTTACGTACGGTTAGAGTTCATTCTATAAATGGTTGATGCGGACATTTCTACTCAATCTTACCTCAGATTGACGTATACACAATAACAAAATTAGGTTTATAAGTTAACATGTTACGGTTAAAGTTCATTTCATTCTATAAATGGTTGATGCGGACATTTCTACTCAATCTTACCTCAGATTGACGTATACACAACAACAAAATAATTAGGTTTATAAGTTAACATGTTACGGTTAAAGTTCATTTCATTCTATAAATGGTTGATGCGGACATTTCTACTCAATCTTACCTCAGATTGACGTATACACAACAACAAAATTAGGTTTATAAGTTAACATGTTACGGTTAGAGTTCATTCTATAAATGGTTGATGCTGATATATATCTACTGAATTAGGGCTTGGATTTAGGTCAGGATAAAATCAATCCATTGCAGCATGCAAATCAGTGTGATAATGTTACACTAACTGGGAAAAGGCCAAGGGGGACAAAATGTTCTCTAGATGCGTGGCCGACCCATATTTTTCGAATATTGCAGGTTGCTTTTTTTTCTGATAATTTGTTGAACATTTTGATGTGCTTTTTTGGGGGGGGGGGGGGATGAAAACATTGGAAAAAAAAGAAAATAATTTTGTTGTTGAAAATTTACCAATATTTACACATTCAAAAAGAAAAAAGAAAAAAAAAGAAAAAGAAAGAAAGAAAGACACAACTAGGGGTCCGAAAATACATAGAAGGTTGGTTTTTTTTGTCGCCTTAATGCTATATGTCTTTATACTACACATGACCATATAGTATACGTGACCAAGTAAGCCCATATAGTATACGTGACCAGGTAAGCCCATGTAGTATACGTGATCAGGTTAAGGTAATGATGCCAATCATTCTGTCACCTGACAATCTCTATAGTTTGTTCCAAACCAAATGGGCAAAATTCATGAAGCACATCCCCATTTTCATATATTTTCTAAAAAATAAATCACAATTTTAATTTAAAATCTTCAATTCTAACCCAATGACACAACCTAATCATCTTACTCCAGCGTTACCAGTCTTTTTACTCTATACCTGCTTTTTACTTGTATCTGTGGCCCATGATGGTGTGCAGATTATTAATTACTTTTCCCATTAGCAGATAGGTTGCATCTGCTGGATGCACTGCTAACTTGGCCTGCTTGATAACTCTCAAGCTGATGAACGTTGTACTCAACATCGCTGTGCGACACTATTTAGTAATGAAAATGCCTATAATTGCCTAAAGGGTGACTCATCATTCATGTATACTCGCTCTGGTCTGATATCTAAATAAATAAATCTCAAGATCGAAGCCTGTCGATTTTGCACAGAACACACTGTAAAGTCCCTTATGAATTGAGTCATTGCCCCAATGTTTTTCAGTGTCATAGCCTATGTTTTTACCTCTGTCTGTCTAAGGTTTCCCAACAGACAGACCCTTATGGATTAAACAGTATACGAAAAACGTGAGTATACATTGTACGTGAAAACTTCAAGGTGAGAGTAACTGTAGAGTTATTATCTTGGGAACGTCTTATGATAATAATGTTAGCTGAAAGATTCGTGCAAACAATAAAGTGGTTATTTACAATTCAATGACATTAAAGCATGGCACAGAGCCAAGTGCTGGTTTAATCGCTATTGTCAGTGTAGTCTACTCGTACGGCCTTGTATAATTTCACTGTCACACAATCGAACAACACCCCCTGATACTTCCCATCCAAGAACCGACCAAATACAAGGTCTACTGGCATTGGATTTACAAAAGAACTGTGCTTTAAGCACACTAGGGATTACTAGGGACGATGCTTTTTATGCGTCACGATAGTATCACACCCCTTCATAACGCGCTAATAATGAATTTGCTGTTTGTACATCTAGAAACGCGTGAAGGTGGTATTTCTGTGACTGTGTAAGAGTTTCTAATTATTTGTCTCTGTTTGGACGTAAAAAGGTTTTTTATTACACGATATTGAAAGATAGGAAATAGCATGGAAATAGTCACATATGCGGAAATGTAGCTATATCTGCGACGAAGATATTTTGGGCGAGGACCAATGTCAAAGATAACCCCTAAAGTGTGATTTTAGACCGAAACGGCGGCTATACAGTGCCAGAAAATCGACATTTTGAATTTATCAAAGTGAACAAGATACTTCTCTCTGCGAAGACGGTATATAAATATTCATATAATTCGTATTTATCGTGTCTGCCATTGGTCAATTTTGAACCCCACGCGAACAAATTGCTCATTACGTATGCGTCCAATTTTTGGACTAGCACTAGTGTAAAGGTATACGGAGGTCAGCAAGGTCAATCCAATGCAAGTAGACCTTTTTTTCCCGGGGTGAGATCAGAGGATGGGGAGCGGTCCATGGGGAGTGAGCCCTCTATCGGTACATGTTGATAGAGTGACAAAGAAAAGGAAAAAGGTATACTATAGTTGACTATAATTGTCAGTGATGCCCAGAAAAGAATAATTACAAACAATGGCATTATTTTCAAAATCCAACCAAAATGTAGGTATAAAAAGTCACTTTTTGATAGCAAATTGTCGCGCTTAAGTATTTATGGATGTATGAATGTCAAACAATGTCCATGCTACTGCGGCCTGTCCTTACATTAGTAGAATGGTATCTTTTGTTGACAAATTGATAATTTTAGCCTTCATCTCGGTTTCCTCTTTGCCCTAATACACATGGGCGGTACATGATCTGACCACTCAAGTAATTGCTAATGTCTTACGTGTTTTAAATTTAAAGGTTTTGTGAGAGTATGTGATGCAATTTAGTAAAAGGTAATAGGGAAATGAAAAGGAAGTAATCAGAACATACGGTCGAAAAACCAGATCCCGGATAGGAAATTTGTCTTGGTTACATTATAAGGTAAAAATCAAATAGCCAGGCCATGCTACAAGTTTAGGGTTTTTAAAGGTGAGTACACTGTCGCTTTGTACCTATAGTTAAGGGGGTTAACCCAAAATAATGAAATTTATCAAGCGTTGTAACTGATGAACTATCAATGTGATGTATATATATAAAAGTATACACTTTTGGAAAAGAAATGAGTCAGAGATTTTTTACCTACAAAATGCAATTTAAAAACTAAAAATGTTTATGTAGAAGAAAAAAAATTCCTAGATAAGTGTCTTTAGATGAGTTTGGAGCAATTTTAGCATTGTTTACCAAAAACTGATTTAGCTAAGTTGTTCACAAATTTTTGAACAAATCTGCCAAAAAAACTTACTCTCTAAAAAAAAAATCATGAATAGAGGGCGCCCTCTGGAAAAGATCACATAATATGTCACCACTTTTGAATGTCAGTGTATCTACCCCCCCCCCCCCACACTACCCCCCGGATGATGTAAAATGATGTGATCAAAGATAACAGCTGTTTCATTAATGACTGACAAATTTTGACAACCTTTCGACAAAATGTCCAACATCATTTCTGATTTGTTATTCTTGGATGGACAGCCGTCACAAATACATAACATATTGAGTTGTGCTAACATATCTGTTGTGACGTATCATGTTGACCGGTTCATCTTGTCATACTTCTGGAGGGGGGGGGGGGGAAGACTTCTGAAAAAAATAGCATGATATTCCTATTATTTTCCTTGTATATATATATCGCAATATTTATCCCTGAATTTCTATGCAATTAAAGGGGCAAGGAGAGATTGGCGATAAAAATGAAATTTGACAAAATTAATAGTTTCAAGAGACAAGGTATAATAATAGAACCTGAAATGTAATATTCAATAGGAAAAGGGTTGAAGTGATGGTGCTAAATAGACATTCTGGTGAAGCCATATGTGCTGAATTCTGCTGATAATTTCGATGTGATGTACATCAAAATTACCAAATTGTAATGATATACTGCAAATTAAGGTAAACGGTTTCAGATGGTAGTTAGTATATGCCTAGTATTACTTTGGTGCAAAAAAACCAATTTCCAGGACAATTGAGGGCGCACTCCCATACGTTTCTCTCAATGCCCCTTTAAGCTTGGTTGACATAACACATGTTTTGATGAAAGGTGCCATGCATTCTGTTAAAGATAGGTGTTCTGATTGCTGGCCCAATTTTCAACTTGATGTATCAAATCTGGTTTTGATACACTTTTGATACACTTTTGATATGAATTTGATACAATTATTTCGGTAAGGGTTCTATTCTACATGAAGGGTCATCTTTAAAATATTTGTATTCCAAAGTTTGAGTTGCATAACTCCAATGGTTCTTATAGTTTACAAGCAAAAAGTGAGATGAAATTTGCCCATGAGTAGTACGCACACAAACGGGCCGGGTGGTTAACCACCTTTGGCAGTAATTCACTGCATTGTACTATAACATCTAAATGGAATACATCTTGCGCCAAATATTTTACAGAAATAATGAGAAAAATATGGGGTTTCTTCGGATTTCAAAATATGTTGATGGTAAAAAAAAAAAGCTAAAGTGATCGGAACATCCATCTTTAAACATCCTCTGATACCAACAATTGCCATGCTGTATCGGTGTGTAGCCTACAGTCATGACCCATTTAATCCTATCCATCAAATCATTGCGTGGTCAGCACTAAGACAGAGCCTGAATGAAGGAATCAGGATGTTACTCAATTTCATTTTGATAGAGAAGTACCAGAGAATTACTGCTCACAATTTAAAAGTAAACGAAAACATGTTTACATCACTCTTTGAGATATTTGATTCATATACAATTCTCTGAAAGTTGACCTTCAGAGTTAGAAACAAAAATGATTGAATCTAAAACATATTGCCAATATTTTAGCAGCATTTTGTTGGGAAAATATAAAATTCTGGAACGTTTAGATCCATAGATTTTCCTAAAAGGGTTTAAGACATTTGATTTTACTAGGGAAAAGTCATATTGCTGGTCAATATTATGTCAATGTCAATAGCAAATCTTGACTAATAATATGAGGTAGGGTACATTATAGAATTCAATCCAAAATATGGAACAGCAGCATTTTTTTTGCCTTTTTGGGGGACTTGGGGGGGGGGGGCTGTACAGGACTATGGTGATATTTTAAAAACCATACCATAGCCGTTTGTCTAAGTTCAATTGACATTTTAGCCTTTCCTAATTCAATGGGATGAACATTAAAAAATCAACTAAATGAACTCTGATTACTGTCCTAGATCAGCAATCACAACACATTCTCTACAGATGAAAGGAGTCACCAGACAAGTCCTATAAACCTAATTATCCATTATACACACAAACAATGAACTTGTCTTGGCAAGGCTGACGATGCAATCTTGTAATAGACGGTACAATTCTGTGACAGACGATGCAATCTTGTAATAGACGGTACAATTTGTAGCAGACAGTGCAATTTGGTAATCAAACCATCAGGTGTTGTAGGTGTGCACTACCAATTATCTTGTGGAGGTTATGGCAACAAAAAAACCCTGTTCTGCGGGCGCGACCGACCAATTGTTTATGAATTTTCAAAAATTGCCCTTTATTCTTTACAAAATCAAAATCGTTTGATAAATTGGGGAACAGTTTTGGATTTTTTGCAATATTTTGATTTTTTTTTTTATAAATGTTGACAATTTGTTGAATTTTGTTTAACATTCCAAAATTGTTGAAATTCACCAAAATGTTTACGAACATCATGAAAAATAAAAACATAAACATCTGAACGACTGACCTGAACTGAGAGAGTTCCGTTTGCCTGTAGAACAGTGTTTTTGTGTGTCACCTAATGGATGATTGATGTGATAAAAACAAAAGAATGAACTTGTCTCGGCAAGACTGACGATGCAATTTTGTAACAGACGAAGCAATATCGTAATTAAACCATTCACCAGGTGTTGAAGGTATGTGCACTATAGGCTAATTATCTTGTCGAGGCTAATGGATTAGTGATGTGATAACAAAACAAAAGAATACCATCAATGTCACTATCACTATCGGAGTCATTAACTGAAGCAGTGACCATGTGATCATGCTTTAAGACCCACTGAGTATTTCTTTCATATTCATAAGTAAATCAAGCTTGGATTACATAACACCAAATTATTAAAGGGACATTCAGTATTTTTTTCTTTCTTTTTTCTTTTTTCTTCAAATTTAATTTCATAACCGTAAAATGAACCTAAAAACTGCCAATATGTTTGTTCCAAACCATTGAAAATATTGGAAATATTTAAGTTTAAAAAAAAAGTTTGACAAATATTCAGGAACATTCCAGAATAATTAAAGATTTAATTTATACTTGTGTGTCTGATGTCTGAAAGCCGACAGGAAGTACATTTTGATCATTTGTGTTGGCTACCCAATATGGCTTATTACTGAAAATGATCGAGAAACATATCAGAAGTTGCATTGCATAATAGTAACAATCCTGCTAGATTTGCAAGTAATTTGTATGCAAATTGAATCAAATTTGTGCTTTTTCCATCTGTCTATGAGTTATTTACTTAAGAAACATTATAAAAAGCCAAAAATGCACCAAATGATGGTTATGAATGACATTGAATTACTTTGATGGCGTCACTTTGATCAGCTGTACCCTAGCTAGACCTGACATAAAAACAAAAAAGGCCCATTCCAATCTAGGAAAAGTCAATAAATCATGACCGGCAGGTCCTCAAGAAGAATTAAATTGACTTTTTCAATCTATAGATCAATATCTGGGGGGAAATGCAGTCATAAAGGTTACAATTTGCTGCCGTAATACTCATAAATAGTTACTGGGTTACTACTGGTTCACGCTTTGATTCTTTCACTATAACATCCCATAGAGGTTGTGTGGCCATCATTTTACAGGTGGTTCAGAACACACGACTAACATGAACTGGGCTACCAAGCAATGGTCAATTTTGATGTCACACTACAAGACCAAACCCAATTGGGCTAAATGTGGGTGATATTTATGACAACACTGATGATACCACCATCCATTACACAACGACAGACTGACCCATTTTAATTTTAAAACAAACCAGTTCTTAAGGCGGACTTAAGGACGTTTTTTGTTGAATTTTGTTAGTGCTGTAATTATTGAACCATGACTCAAATGTATATAAAAGTATACCTTTTTGGAAAGGAAATGGATCAGAAAATCCAAATTTGGCATCAATTTTGACCAAAAAAGTGTAAATTTTTTTTTTAAAAAATCAATTTTTTCACGTTTTTTTTGTCAAAATTTTCAAAAATATTAGATTAGGTTAAAAAAAAAAAATCGGCCCTTCATTAGTGTCTTAACATCATTATAAAGTGATTTGGCCATTTTTTACTCGAAATTATTTTTGTTAGCTTTGTTCAAAAAAAATTGGGTCAAAAAAGTGAATTTTGTGATTTTCTCAAAAAATCTACTTTTTTGGTGAAAATGACACCAAATTTGGATTTTCTGATCCATTTCCTTTCCAAAAATGTATACTTTTATATGCATTCGATTAATAGTTCAATAATTACAGCACTCACAAAATTCAAAAAATCAAATCAAAAACTTCCTTAAGTCCCCCTTAAGACCCTAATTTTTGTCATCAAATTCAGTTCAGCCCCCCCCCCCCCTTTTTGAGACCCTGGGCGGCACACCCCTACCAAAATAAAAGTTGAGTGCCCCCCCCCCCCCAGCATGTAGTCAGAGGAGGTGGTACATATAGTGAGGAGGAGGAAGCTGTGGAAGGTGGGTACTCCAATCCACTTATTTAGGGCTGTGCGGTGCTTGGGAACCATTTTGTGCTAAATGTTGACCTTTCTAACCCAGAAAATATACTCTCCAAGGGGGTTGTAAAAGAGCCATATAGATCATGTTCCCCAGGCTTGTCTGGAGTTGAATGTTATCGGGTAGTGTCAGGTCTGTGATTAGGGTGCCAAATATATCACCTGTAGGTTATGGTAGTGTTTACTGATCTCTAAATGTAAAAGATCTAAAAACTTGCTCTTTGAGAGAGACAGCTTGTTTGAGAAGTGAAGTTTGCTCTTTTTGGAGTGATTTTCCACTCTTTTTGGAGTGATTTTCACTCAGATATAATACCCAAATACTATGGAAAATGGTTCATCCCTCTTAGTGCACAGACAGTGGCATGTAGTCAGGGGAGCTGGGGGTAAGGAGGGGTGTGGTGGCGAGGAAGGGGGTGAACTGTCCCTGTACAAGCTCTCAACGAGTGAGTTTTTAGCTCTTTTACATTTAACCCATAAAGCCTTAGCTACCATAACCCACAGGCGATATATTTACCACCCTAATCACAGACCTGACACAATTATCCGATAACAGTCAACTCTAGACAAGCCTGGGGGTGACGTGATCTATATCGTCTCTTTGATTGTCAACGGGGAAAGATAGGATAGTTTGCCACCATCAATGTTCTCATTTGACTCTTTATCAATATCTCGTTGGATTACAGCTCATCTCAAATACCATGCAATGTTCCATCTTTCCCGATGATGCGATCCGGTCCTTTCATCGGTTATATATCTTGAATGATGTAAAAGTGTGGCATGTCATTTAATTTTACCTCTTCATTTTCCTGGCATCAAACATGCCAATGTCAGTGATACTGATACTGACATACTGATACTGACATAAAGAGGCCACATATGCACCAAAACTAGTTCATGGCTTAATTTGTCATTCCACACATTACAATTTCATGTAACACTGAGATTTATACGACCAGAGAATAGTATGAAAAGTCTGAATATTCACATATATCACTTGTTATGTTATCTTTACATGTAAATATCACAAAAATCGATGTCAACAAATTTGATTCAACTTATTTCACTAAACATGTTCAGATACACTACAAACAACATGGCCTAGTAGTAATATCATTAAAAACAAAGAACATTTCTGATCATGCCATAAAAAATTGCAAACAACGGAGTGAGGTGAGTGTGTCATGGATCATCCACCAAACAGCTACCTATGCTCTTCCAAGCACCTCAAAAATAAAAATGGACTCTTTTTAACCCCAACTGTCCTATTACACTCTACAAATCACTACTGCTGGTTGCTGGTACCGTGCGCATTCCCTTTCCATCTCCTGGCGCGATGTGGCAGGCTATCTATCAAATGGCAAAAAAAAACTTGGATTTTTTTGAGCTGACCAGTTAGCGCAATCGGTAAGGTGTCTAACTTCCACACACGCGGCCCGGGTTCAATCCCTGGCACATGCGGGCGCATGCGCAGCCTGACCCCCCCCCCCCCCCAACTCAAATGTTACCAGACTTTCTCCCCTGATAGTTTCATTCCCAAAAACATGCCCAGGGAGTTGGGATTAATGGAGTAATAATAATATACAAAACCATTTTAATACCTCTAAATCCCAGAACATACCGCTATGGCGTCATTCACTTTTAGTTTTCCCCATCAATATTGAAATTTTGGTAAGAGGAGATAGAGCCCAAATATGTCTAATATCATCTATGCAACATTTTAGGCTTGAGAGATGCTTCCTTTAGAATTAGATGCTATTAGCATGGCCTGAAAAAAATGTTTTTTTCCCCCGGCAAGCGATTCCAAATTTCCCTCCAAAATGGAATGCATTTCTTAATGAAAGAGTAACATTTCCCTCCAAATGCCAAAATTTCCCTCCAAATGCTAAAATTTCCCTGCAAGGAGCTTTCCGTATTCCCTACTTTTTCAGCCTATGGCTATTAGCGACAAAGTAGTGAATTCCCTCCATAAGTGGTTAACTGACCAAGAATTTGTACGCTGTTCTGTGGGATCATTTCAAGTGAATTGTTGCTTTTATCATAAGATCTATTACATTTAAGCAATTAAACTAAACATTTGGAATATGACTGGATTTATGTGTCTTCATATAGACTAGTAAACACTAAAAAGAAAATCTGGCCCAAAATAGGATCAACCCCCCCCCCCTCCCCTTTTAATAAGGTTTAAAAATATAGTATATATTTCAATGCCTATTGTATTGCTCTTAGGCAACATTTTTATTTAAAATCACCATTTTCACTTCCAAATATTTACTTATCTAATAATGTGGTTGAAGAATTTTGAGTTTATACATACTCAAATGAAGACAAATGTGATGTGTAAGAGCAGCATACTCTCACTAAAAATCTCACTGCAATCCAAACCATACTTTGGCTCAAGCCAGGTGGGTATAGGTACAGATAGATATGCAGATACCTGGCAGATACATGATTTATTTTATCCAAGAGGGCAGTAGAGCTATGATTTGTACAAGGTGGCACTATATTGTATTGGATTGTGTGTGTGCCAATCTGTAGACATTTTGTGACGCATCATATTTAAAAAAACAATCTTGCTTACTTTTAATTGCATACAGCTGTTCCACTGTGGAACAGTCTTCCAGTCAATGTTGTTGGCAACATCCAAGAGGAAGGACTACAATCTTTTAAATGTCGTGTTAACAGACACTTTCTCTCCAACTCTTCAGAGTATGTTGGCTAAGCTCTCTCGATGTATCAATGACCTCCAGATATTATTTTCTTCTTATTTTTTATCCTATTCCTGTCCCACGCCACTTTCATTGGCTTTTTTTACTAGCCCAATTGTGTTTACTTGTATTTTTGATTATTTTCTGAGCTGCAGTGAACCAATTGATTGACCCATCAGAGCTCTCTGTTGAGAGTTACCCGTTTGATTTGTGATCACTCAGTTCATTAACTTTGTTAATGTCTGTTGGGCTATTGTTCACATTTGCTCTTTATATACAAAAAAAAGAGAAAAAGTATGACACCATGCTTTTCATTAATAGTTTTGGAAAATATGATGAGGATATGATAACAAACTGTTGCTAGCATGTTGTATTGAATTCTTTTACATTTTACAAGACAAAGTGTTCTAAATTGAGGCTGGCACTACCTTTTGATGGCAGCCTAAACTGGTCCCTGATATGGAATACAAAATACAAGGCATGTAATATGTACAAAGTAATTACAAAGTAAATAAACTGTAATATAATTGCTACATTATGTTGTTTTTCCATGCGGAAGACATATGTGACCTGTTACGTCGAAATGGACATGTTGGAGACCTGAGCGTGTTTCAGACAGTTTTGACGTCCGATCGGGTGTCTTTCTCCCAGTCTTTCTCAATGGTGTATGACCGTTGATCCAGGGTTGCAAGAAAATGTTGACTTTCTGGTGATGTCACGGGTGTGTTTGATGACATATTCTGGATCAATTGATCATACAAGTGACTAAGTTGGTAGGCCCCCTTGTCGCCATTCATAAGGTGCTGTTTCATGTCTTTGTTGGCTTTGCGACGGATCCAAATGGATTCTCTAATCCATCTGGTGTTTCTAGTGTTGCCTACGTGAGTATGATGGTTTTGTCCCAATTGATTAGATGATTTTCAGTGGCAGCATGGTCCGCAATGGAAGACTTCATCTCGGTGTTTTGAGAGTCTTTCCTTGCCGTGCGTGTAGTGTATTTGCGGTCTGTCATTTTATCCGTTTCCGATTTTGTGTTCTTTTTCCGTGAACCGAAACAGCGGCCTGTCTCGCCTATGGAAGTCTTGTCACAATACAAGAATCTAGACCACCCCTGCTAATATGCGCGATGTCACCAGAAAGTCAACCCCTTCTGGCAACCCTGGATCAATGGTCATACACCATTGAGAAAGACATCCAATCGGACGTTGACACTGTCTAGAACAGTAAGTTCAAATTTGGAATTTTATCTATAAAATCTTATTATTATGTTTGTTTGGATTCCTGATGAAATTATTCTCTAGAATGATTCATTTTTTAGAGCTCCGCAAAATTGTACACTAAGATGGCATTCAAAACATGTTTACTTTCTTAAGGACTATGGGCCTTTTCATAGGAATAATAGCATAGCATGCCAATAATATGAGATTTTACCAAAAACAGACATAAAACTTGCCTTTCTTTTGTTTAACAGCCTCTGTGGACCCAAGGTGTAATACACTACACCCCCAATTGCCCTTGGGGTATTTTTAACTAGCAGAATAAGGGGTACTCTTTTCATCACAATATCTACCAATTATTATATAGTGCATCCAGAGAGAGAGATCGGGAGAGAAGTGAATTCCCAAGCCAGAATATTGTCATTATTATGAAAACAATGTGCAAAATACCGTATGATCACACGGTTATTGAACTCAGGATATGTTGAAGAACATAAGACACGATAGTTTATCTAATTTGCACAAATTGAACAAATTATCACATGATTTTGTCGATTTAATAGCATCCAGGAGGCATACACTTCCGACTAATAAGTCTGTACGGTGAGTTTTGCTACAGTCTTTCTGGTAAAGCCTCTTGATTTTGGTCTAAGTCTATTTAAACACTATTCCCCATGGGTTGAGATTGATACCCAAATACGTCTGAAGCGTTAGTAAGTGTAGGCTTTATTAAAGAGATTCCCTATATCAACTCCATCTGAAATTTCACTCCATTCTTATGTATCCTTTACTACCTATTTTTCATTAAAAACTAAATTGTAAAATTGAGCTGAAAATAGTGAATTTTCAAGGACAGAAGTTTTATGAGAATCTGAAAATTCATTGTTGCAAATATTCTTGCCAATAGAGTTAAGAGAATCAAGTTAATGATAAACTGTGTAACACACTTCAATAGAGGATGCCAAATTATGCTAGATTCTTAACAGATTCTCACAATATTTCACAAACTTCTGACTCTGAATTTTACTACAAAAATGTGTTCAATTCTCCTGAAATATTCAAAGAAACATTTTTACATATCTGCAGGAAATCAAAAATATCTTTGGACAGAAAACATTTATTAAGGTATCAAACGTAACCCTATTCAATGTGCTTTAAGTTATAATTGCATCAACTAAATAGTTTCCTTTGCGTAACATTAATTCCATACCACACTTTCTTTCAACTGCTGTATATTTATTTCAACATATGCTTTAAGTATGACTAAAATAAGACTAAATTTGCTCTATATCGATTCTTTCCAATTCCATTAATAATGTGATATGTAGATCGTATCATAACAAAGATGATTTTAAACTGAAATGAAATATTCATCATGGAAACAAATTCTGTCTTTTTCTTATTTGGTTTCATACCAACTGTTAACTATGTTCACTGTGTATATAGTGCAATTTCAATAGGCCCAAATGTTTTGGAAAAACAATGTTTCGGTTTAAAAGACTTTCTTGTATTGATAATGCCAACAAAGTTAACACAAACAATATACTTGGCCCTAAAGTAATTGTACAAGAGTTTGCTATTCAAATATGTTTTTAAGGGCGCTAGAGCCACAAGGTCCTATCTCTAATAGCTGCTAGTTGTTATATTATGGAGGTTGACTATATGCTGAGCAATTGGTTGTGACACTAATTTAACGTAATAATTCATCATTCTAGATATTTCAATATTTATCATTTAGGCCGTGATTACTTGAACTGGCAACACTTGGTCCCGCCGTGTACGAATCCCAATTTCAAATACCTGGACATCGGTAGTTCCAGCCCGCTCGCCACACCTTGAGGTTATCAATAATTATTTAGGCCATGTTTTAATTTACACAACAGGTGACGCTTCTGATTATACAGAAGCTCAGATTGGTGCGATTCATCTTAGTTAAATGATTAGTCAAGAGGCTGGGTGATGTTTGCTTTATGAGTAAGTTGAACGTCTAATAAATAATAATGCATATGATAAACTGAATAGCTTGGTCCGTTGTAATTGTTCTTGTGTGTTTTGGTCCCTCTTCTACGCCATGCAAGTACTTCCCCAAAGGCACATTAAAAATTGATAAAAACTAGATGTAACTCGGAGCAGCTATGCAAATAGGATCTTTTCTTCCAGATATAGTGTTGTGAACAGTACCTGTTATAGCTGCCATATGCTATACACCGCTGATGCTATATGGTGCACCCTTGTAAAAATGCAGCCTTACACAAGGCAGCCATTGTAGATGGGTCCTTGTGGCTCAAAACCCTCATTTTCATCTTCACTTTGTGGAGTTTTACTAGATATCACAACTTTTGGGACACACTGTCCTAAGAAAATTGATTAATATCAGATTCGCTTTGTGGTTACTTTTTTGCCCAAGGATCTTACTTGTTGCCAACCTAAAACGCATGAAATGATACAAGACTTTCTGGGTTATCCGTGTTTTTAATCACCACAATCTCTTTTTACGACTATGTTCTATATCTTTGATTTCATTTTGTCTGGTATGTTTTTCTTATTTGTATTTCTAGTTTAATCAACCTAGTTGTATTATGCCGACTGATATAGTTTCATATAATTGTATGTCATTATTTTTCAAAGGCATAGATATTTATTGTTCTTTTACATTACATTTCTCATTTAAACAAAATACCCCCAGATTTTCATCTCTCATACATGTGCATGTCATGTGTTTCATTTTTGAGAACTTGCAACTACAGGGTGTTCCAAAAGTTTCAATACCTTTGTATTGCTTTATATCTCCGGTAAAATAATTTGCAGTATAAAACTAAAAAACATATTTGGATTGAGAAAACTTGTAGAATTATGTGAGCAAATTTACAATAACAGCTATATGCAATGCCAAAGTATACAGAAGAACGTTTTTCGAACTGCAAAAAAAAAGAGAAGACTTTCATATAAACGCGTAGTAATGAGCTTAAAAAAGAGCAGGGAGCGAGAGAGGGAGAGTGGTATTGTGAAGAGAAAAATGTGTACCACAGAGATTCCCTTTAACTTCAGTTTGAAATAATCCGTATTTGATTATTAATAATGTTGTTCACAAAATGTAGTCTTTTTGCAAAAATTCACATGAATGGAATGGGAGGACATGCAGCACGTGATCATTATGTAAATCGTGTCAGTGAATTCATGCACATTTATGCCGTTCAATATGTTTGAAGGATTTGAACATCCACGGACGTGTTTTTTCTAAAGATAGTTTTTAACACAACATCCAGTATAGGCAACAATTTGTTGTCGTAACAAGGAGTATCTGCTATACCCCTATTTATTAGCGTGGTTTTCAAACACGCAAGCCGTACAGGTGCGAGCAAGACAGACATAGTAAAAGTTTTCTACAACATTGCAATAGAGATGATCATCCTTGCTTTTTATTATCTCTGGTTTAATATAAAGGGGCTTCTATGTTTCGGTTTTTTTCCTATTCCTGTCCCACGCCACTTTCATTGGCTTTTTTACTAGCCCAATTGTGTTTACTTGTATTTTTGATTATTTTCTGAGTTGCAGTGAACCAATTGATTGGCCCGTCAGAGCTCTCTGTTGAGAGTTACCCGTTTTATTTGTAATCACTCAGTTCATTAACTTTGTTAATGTCTGTTGGGCTATTGTTCACATTTTTTTCTTCTTTTTTGTATATAAAGAGCAAAGCAATTCTATACATTTATATATTACATCAATGGTGAATGTTTGTAATTATCAAATGTTTAACATTTGAGTGATTATGACTTCCCGAATAATTCTGTAATATATACCATATTCACATGTAACATTAATAAATGTTTTTTTTACAGAATTAAGTGCGACAGTGTGTAATGGGTGCGAGGCTTATAAGAATTAAATGCCAAACTTTCCCCCTTGCCTATAATTGCTACAATTTATTTGGTTTCACCACTCCCATTATTGATCACCACGTGAGCAAAACATATCACTTTTTATGACATTCAATAACGTGGATGATCCACATGTTCCAATAAATGTGTTATTACACTCAAGGTAACTGTTACAAGGCATATTATGTGATCTTTTCCAGGGAGCGCCCTCTATTCATGATTTCTTTTTTAGAAAGTAGATTTTCTTGCAGATTTACATTCGGATCATAAATCATAACTATATTCAGAGTTACAGAGCGATCCGATTCCTAATTTCTTCAAAATCATGGTTTTAGAGTGAATTTAGAGTGAAAAATAAGTTGTCACGCAGACCTCAGTTTATTTTTACTCTATAACGAAATTAAGAATCGTATCGCTCTGTAACACAGAATATATTTATGATTTATGATCCGAAATGTAAAAGATCACATAATATGCCTTTAAGTCCACTAATAAAATAAAAAGCCCTAATGTACAATATTTGTTCTCAATGTTCAAATTTGCCTCTTGCTACGTTTTCCACCTCACTCTTGAATAACCCGTTCATACTTGATCAATACGGTTCATGAATGAAGAACAATTCAACCTTACACCACATTCTCCATTTGAAATTTGAATTGAACTGTCGGCAACCAAAGAAGATTTCTTGATGCACCCCAGGATGCTTCACTTTCATCACATGACCATTGATTTCTGTCACCAGTGTCTACTGGTTCCCATTGACATTACAGTGCAAGGAAATGCTTATAAAGTTGTTAAACGAGGGTCTTTAAGAAAATCCTGTTGCAAGTAATATGATTGATGTGTCTTTAATACAGTCCTCTCTTGATTTTCTTAAAGACCCTATATTTTTATAAATACAAGTTTTAGTTGGGATTCAACTTTTTTCATATTTTTTGCCAAGTTTACCTATCTGCACCATGCATTACTATGGTAGAGGTCAGACGACCTCCAGCTGTTAATTACTTTAACACATGTGTGACACTGTTTGTTTTGGTGATAAGCCCTGCGGGTATTGTAGGGGCGCTAAGCATTATGGGGTACATCAAGAAATCTTCTTTGGTCGGCAACCATGTTTCCTTTGACACCTGCCATATTACATACTGATATTGCACAGGATATTAAACCGCACTTTTTAGCTGTTTAAACTCACTGTTTCTCATTATACACCCTCAATACTCAAATTGGATAATATCGTCTAAACGAACTATTATACACGACACGTAGGCATGGGTTGCATGGTTAGGTGTCTGCGGATATTGAGGATGTCTGCCGACCGACATCAAAGCCGCATTATTCTCATCACTTTTAGACAAGAGACCGTGATTAGTATCTCTCAGTTGTTCTTGATGAACAAATAACAAATATTTGCTTGGAAAGAAGATTTGAAAGCAAATCTCAACTAAACATTTGCATTCAGTCAGAGTAGCTGTCAGGGGTCTTAGAACTTTGAGAATCCTGGGGAGTAGGGGGGGGGGGCATATGTTTTAAAGGTATACAGGGATGTGCTGCTCTACTGTATCACTTTTTTTGGATAAGAAATCTTTGATAGGGTTCCCAATTGGTTAAAAATATACTTATGATCCCAAATTGCGAAAGAAATCATGAAGATCCAGTCAATTATGGTTTGGTTTTTTTACGTTCAAAACTGATTAGATAAGAAATGGGTCATGATTAAGCTCTCAAAGGGCACACCCCCATAAAAAAAAAAAGTGAAGTACCCCTGGGAAGAAACTAGGGCACAGGGTAATGCATTCATTCCCTCATGCATTATGCCTGAGCAGGGGGGGGGGGGGGATTAATGAAAATTGGCATGGGTGTGTATTACCCTTTTGCTCTCCTCTCTAAGTTCTTTAGACCCCTTTTGTTCCTAAATCGGTTCCGAAGATTACCATTTTTCTAAAATTGTGACAGTTTGTTCATTTCAGTAATTGTCATCATACTTTTTGACCAAACTTTCATTTCTTAGAAAACTAGAGTGATGACCCCCTCCAAAATGAATAATTGTTGAGCGCTTCTCCCAATCATCCCCCCCCCCCCCCCCCATACACCGAATATATTTCATAGGTGCCTCGAACTGTTCTACTTTTTTCTTCTTTCTTTTCTTAATCAATAATACTTAGAACCTGGATCAAGAGATCAGACAGCTACAAATCACTAAAACCACTTGAGGTTTGTGCTAAAAAGCGAACATTATATAAGAAGAGTGTATATCTAGGTCTGTAAGACGTTTCCAATATGTCATATGTTTTGAATGATTAAACTAATAGTATTCAGCAAAAAATGGGAAATGTTGATGATATTGAGTAGAAAGATGTGGACAGTGTTACTGGAAGTATAAGTTTAGGGAGTAAATTCCATTATAGAATTATATCCAGATAATTCAATAAATTTATTGCTCAAATTTGTCTTTTATAATTGTACATTTTCAGTTTTAAAGATGTTTGTTAATGCAAGGCTAAGTGTTCAAATAATGAGTGCAATGAGGGTATGGTGCACCAAGAGTCTGGTTTCTATTCACCACCGGACTATACTTTGAACCGTGACCTTAATAAAGCAGTCCATATTTGATTTATATATACAAAATGTATAGATTGTTGTCATTTGATTGGTTAAAAGAACATTAGCCCTAGGCCTATTCACTTTAATCCTACCAAGTTCCGTAACAAAATGAAGGTACACAAATGATTGACAATATTGATTCTCTTTGACTAATTGAATGTAGCGCTGTAGACCAAACCTGATCACAATAAGCAATTTCCTGCTATACTTTTCACCGTTCTGTACTTATGTGTGACGTCATCAAAAAGACGATGCTCGGGGCTGCTCCGACAGTTGTTTTTCATGACGTCATATTGAAATTGAAGACATAGCTTGATTATTCCCTCACCTTTAACCAATCAAATGACAGGAATCTACATGAGGTATATATATATAATGCCTTATATATGAGTTATATAATAAAGAGAAGGATGCGATATAGCCTGATATATCATAATGGTGACTTGTTCAGAGTTAGAGAATAAAGTAGCTTCATAGGGTATGAAGCCTTTTTGAAGCATATTAACAAGAAGAATAAAGTTAAAAAAGAGTGAAATAGCATTTGACTGTACACAAAATCTCAAAAATATTGTGGCCTGTAATTACTTTAAAAGCACACTATCAATTTTGAGCACTTTGCTAAATTGGCAATAGTTTTTTAATTTTGTGATTTGAAAGCTGTAATTATAATTGGATAGATAGAAACATATTGTGCTTGGGATTTCTACTGAGGTTGCTTCAAGCACAAAAATGCACAAATTAATGTAGCGTTAAAATGTCCATGTTTCCCGAAGTATTTTATTTATTATCAACCTACCTGGGTAGTAAAATCCATCTTGGCTACTCCTTGCAATGACCTTTGACCCCACAGGTAATCGTCCAGGTGGACTTTTAGATCGGGAAGAGCTCTTGGTTGAAGCCTTGAAACTTTGGGTTGCTTTCTTTTTAGTCCTACGTCCACCCTTTTTGACATTCTGATCCTGTGTAAAAACAGGCATTAAAAACATTAGGTCCGTAAATATATGTATCTATGTAATGATTTGGTTTTGGTAGCGGTGGGTGTTGCTTTATAATTGGACTAGCAGACAAGCAATCCTAAACCGTAAAAGTGGATATTTTCACGGTGCACTCATTTTCAGTTTTTCAACTACAATATTCGTTTGCAGTTTTCACACATCTTGATGGTTTGTCAAAAATAAATTATGTGCCATTTTTTCCTAAAGTGTATGTTTGTATATAAAACACAAAATTGTGATTATAACAATTTGCACATTTCATTTAATTTTGAAAGAATGTGGAAAATAAAGTGCATGATCAATAACCACTATTACAGTATACAAGTTCCAACCATGAGCTCTGGGCTTTTAAATAAGCCCTGTCATTCTTTAACTCATTTTCAATGTAGTTGTTTGCAAGAACAGTCTTGCTGGATAAATATATTTTTAAGACTGTGTGGAAGGTCATGAAAGTTTGCAAATAAGCCATGCTTCTTGATTCCAACTTGTGTTTTTATCACTATAGAGCCGTTTGAAAATCTAAAAATAAAAAAGTACAATTTCACAGAATTTTGGAAAGATTTATACAGATAACACTAGTCGTCTCATTTCTCTGGGCTATAAATATCCAAATCGAAATCAGATAAAACAATCATCTGGTATCACTGTAAAATTCTATAAATCTGCCTCCAATCTCCAATATATAAGCAAGCAACCCACCTGACTACACACAATAGATAACTCATTACACGCTATTTGTGATGTAAAAAGAAAAAGACTTTATTATTTTCATTAAGGCTGTTGTCAAGTGTGAATGGATTGGAAAAAACAACTAAAAATACATCTCACAAATCAATTTACAATATATGACGACAATTGACTAAATTAAACTCGTGTGCCAAGGTTAACACCCTTGAGAGTCAATAACAATATGAGGATCTTCTATTTACACATAAGTGTCTACTTAATCTCAGCTGAGGTACACATGTGATACAGCACATCAAAAGGGGGACTTTGCGGCTGTGTGTTTTCAAAGATATAGATAAAAATGTACAGAAAAAAATAATGAAAATAATAAGAATTTAGGTCATTTTAAAGCTTAGGAAATGCTCTGAGAGCATACATCTTCACCTGCAAAGTCCCCCTCTTTTGATGTGCTGTATCAAAAATGTGACTTCAGTGCATATTCAATTGAAAGATGCATCATTTTATGAACCAATGCAGGGGGTTATCTTTGATCATGCAAGTGCATACGTCAGTGCATTAGTACTGCACAGTCCCAAGTAAGATGAACTGACTGGATGTTAATTGTTCACATGGGATGAATCAAAGAAACAAGCAGGCCTGGGGGGAAATGGTAAACTGGGAAGCTCCTTGCCGGGCAATTTGGACATTTGGAGGGAAATTCTGGCATTTTTAGGGAAAGTTTGCTCTCCTTAAAGAAATACATGCAAGAAATAGTGGGACATTTTCCATTTTGCAGGGAAATTTGGGTTAGCTTGCCGGGAAATCAACATTTTTTCCAGGCCTGGAAACAAGATGGCAATTCCATTCTGGTTTAGATTAGTTTCAAATTGGGCGAGATATACATACATAGCCATTTTCTTATGCCCAGCATCATGGATATACTCAGCTGCCAGTATCTATACAGGTACTGTATGCTAGGTAATGTAGTATGGGATCTGTACAGTACCTGTGTGATACAAAGTAGTCTAACAATAGCATTGTCACTAGTAACGTGTAGCTAAACAGGTTGTACTTTACTTGTACTTAAACAGTACCCACACAGGTACTGGCAGCAGAGCAAGATATTGCCATTCATAAGAAAATGGCTGTGTATCAATAGATGAGCATAATACAAATAATTATAAGTTACTCTGTTACCATTGGTAACACTAGAAGCCTATCGCGTCTCAACAATTTCAAATGCATCTCAACTTAGCGTCTCAACAAATTGTTGAGACGCTAAGTTGAGATGCATTTGAAATTGTTGAGACACGATAGGTTTCTAGTGTAAATAGGTAAGATTAGCCTGATAATAAAACAAATTTATCCCCTTGATTTGCCAGGTATCATGTCAAATATATGTGTAATCAACAGTTTTGAGTAGTACCAATTGATAGGAGCCATCGAGGATTGCACCCTTTCTACAAATTTAAAAAGCACTGGAGACGTTATTGTAAATTTTACGCATATACGATTTTGAAAAGTGCCACTTTTTCTGAAAACATCATTTTGGGTAGCCAAGCGTATTCCCTTTTCATAAACATTTTAATTTCTCAAAACGTCCAATTGTGTGAGCAAACAAAGCTGATCAAATTTTAGGTGGGGGGGGGCCTTACTTTTTTAAACCCTTTATTTCATACTGGGACTTTGCATTCAGTCGCATAGGTATTGCAAACTATTGCATTTTCACCATACTGACAGAAAATTTGATGCATTTAGATGCTATCTCTCTAAAATTGCCTGAAACTATCTGAATGATTTCTGCATCAATACTGGGACATTGCATTCAATTGCATAGGTGTATCAGATATTGTATTATTGCCATTTTTAATGGACAGACAATGTGATGTATTTAGGGCAACTCTCAAAGATTGGCTGTGATAAATATAACTTCCGCTGGTAAATATACATATATGTATTACACAAAGACAAGTGTGCCCACTCACTGTGTAACTTCAGTGCAACATAATTATAACAAAAGGTAAAGTACTTCCCTGCAAAAGTTCACTGCAATGCAAACAAACACTCCCCCGCACCAGTTCACTTACAGCGCAGTTCAATACTTATCGTTATTGCATTGTTTTTACAACAACGGTTATGAAGAAAAAAAAACATATTCACAAAACCAAACGGTGAAATAATCATCGAAGAGTACCTATCGTTATTGCATCGTTTTAACATCAAAAGTTACGAAAATGCCACACGTCCACACAATTTAATTATGAAATAACTATCAGCGGGGGTTATAAGCTGTTCAACAACTCTCCCATACCTTAAGTACAGTAGTAAAGCATTGTCGATTTGAGTTAAACAACGCTGCTATGGGCAACCATCGCGCCGATCGATCCGCACCACGCGGATACTGTATTCACGCGATACGCGATCGCAGTCGCAATGTGTGTTGTTTTTGGAATGACCATGCCAACTGTTTTCATTGAGTTTTAAAACTTACAGGAGCTTAATTATAGGTTAGTTTGGTCATTTTAGTTTTTTGATAATTGAATGAAATTGTTAAAAATGAAGTAGGCCTGCATTAAAATAATGTTCTTATTTGCATTGTCTATTTATGAAATGGCGTTCAAATCCCTAGTCGTTGTTGAACGGGATTAAATCATGTTTCAGCGTATGTGCATCACCAATCGACAACTCGCGTTCTGCGTGTTTATTTCACTCGGGCATTGCCCTCATGAAATAAACCACACAGACGCGCGAACACCGTTGTCGATTGGTGATGCACAACGCTGAAACATGATTTAATCCCTTAATAATCAAGCATCGTCCTGATATTTTAGATTTTAAAAGGAAAAAACAGGTGGATTTTGCTACGTTTTGTGACAGAGATATTTACATTACATCATCCACAAATGTTGTATTGCACATAATGATTCTAAAGATAACAGATTTAATTACAATTAAAATGTTGGGAGTAACTATAGAATACCATCCACCACATGTTTTCAATGTGGACTTTTACAGAGCAGTCCATAAACACACACACACAGTGAATGATCAAAATGGGAGGTGAGGTATTCTATACTCAAGCCACAAAAGCTGGAAAAGATACCACCACCACCAAAACATAATTTACAACATACATAAAATTCTTTGAAACTTTTTTTAAAAACAAAGTATACACAACTCAAAAATCATTCTAAAATAATTTTGACACGGAATAATGATTCTTGGTGAAAGACATAAGGAATATTCCTGAAGCATACAGAATGAGGACCACGATCCTAAAGCATCAAATATTGACAACTGACAAATTTGAAACAATGTTAGACCTTTTGGTCCAGATTAATTCAATAAAGCAGGTATAATATACATGAATATCATGAACCTTCCTATCTAGCGTGCATATCATAGTGATATTTACATGTGCATCTTATTATATCTACACCCACGGTACTCAAATCTGATTTTAGTAGAAGTAAACCTTCAGCCTACAGATACTGACTCTCATAAAAGATTGGCCCCATTGGTATACCAATGAGGTATACCTCGTCTGATCAAACATTTTAACACAACTGTGCTCAAATGTTACCACATTTTCCGCAATGTTGGCAATTTCCACACATATTTTGTGCCTAAAAATAAGCACATTAATTCCAAAATTGATCTAAGGAGAGGGGCGGTTCACAGACTGAACGATCACATGGTAATCCCTTATGCTCATTTGTTCTACACACAACCCCCTCCCTAATCACACTTGGGATCAACACACTAACTGAAATCATTTATTTAACACAGCTTTGATTTACATTACAAAAGGGTACAACTAAATCATCAGATTATATTTATAAAATAGAACATTGATTTGATCACACTAACTTTGTTGAACCTACTGACTATATTGTTCAATATTACATCACACACAAGTACACAAATGATACGTACTATATACTTTACAGGGATGCTAGTGGATGATTGATCAATTTCCTGAGCTTTTTACGCGAGCTTGGCCGTTTGTGCGCGGCATCAACATTTTATGGGGGCTTGTCTACGAAATAGGCTACATGGTATCAACCCAAAAAAAAAAAATTGTTTAACTCTTTTTAAGCTGAAATTATCATCATCCAATTCCAGAAATGCAAACAAAATTACCCAAATTTATTTATTTTCCTTCTTCCAAAAATCCGGAAATATTTGTTTATGGACAAATATCCAGAATTCCAGATATTTCCGGAAGTTTCCAAACTAACTCTCCCACATCTTGGGGACCTTACTCATCGTGAGTACAATGGTTAAGTTATGAGAACCATAACCCCCCCCCCCCCCCCCCCCCACCCATATAATCAGGGGTGTATATACATTTTCCCCAACCAGCCAGCAGGGCAGGTTAGAAGTAAAAAGTGAACTTTTACCAGTCCGAATGCAAACTTACCAGCCCAACAACATGAACAATAGTAATCATATATATCATTTCTGACTACAATATACTTATGGTCTTTTTAAAGACCAATAAACTTAAACAAGTTTAATGTTGCCCACAAAACTTTGTCTACTCAATATGAGATGGATTGTCCTGAAAAGATATATTATTTAAAGTAAACATTTGATTTCTTTTACACCTACAAGGTTTGATTGAAAATTAGCTACACTTTAAGATTTTAGAGCATTTGAGTGGCATTAAACCAATAACCCATCAACATTTTTACTGGCCAGCTGGGCAGAATTTTTTTTAAAGTTACCAGCCCGAAGCAAAATGGACCTGACTCGGGCTGGCAGGCAGATACTAAGTACAGCCCTGCATATAATTATAATTATAATAAAAACAAATTAAATACATTTGGCTAGAAAAATAAGCTTTCAATGGTATTATGTACAATATTTGAACACTTTCTACGTCATATGCTAGAAACTTAGCTTAACAATATCACTAAAAGAATAATAAAAATGTCACAAAATTTAAATTGACTAAAGTGTACAATTGAAAATTATAATGATATAATATTGGACGGAATTATACATGATCTTGGACGGAGTAAATACAAAATGGAATTATGTGACCGACATAGATTATTTAATCATTTATTCATATATTTATATATTCATTATTTCACACACTTATCTTTGGTTTTAAAGCGGAAAACGGAATGTATTTGATCCTAAAATATTGCTTATTTGCATGTTTGTCTTGATTGAAGAGAGGTAATATACAGATAATACAAGAAACTATTTATTCTCTTCAATAAAATAATGTAATCTAAGGGGTTTATTTAGGCACTTTAATAATCAAATATTCTTTTAACCAGAGTAAAAGTGTGTCAAGACCCCCTTAACTGTGCACTTCATGTTTCATGCATACTGTGATTTGCTTTGATTATTCAGTTCACTGATCTGAAAAAATAAGAATTCTGATTGGTTGAGATCATTTGGGTCCTACGACCCTGGATAACCATTTCCATTGGGGTCCATTATGTGTGAACAGATACAGACCGGGATGATCCCCTACTCTTTACGAAAGAGTCTGTAACCTTTTTAACGTGCTCGGGTATTGCTCTTCCGATGCACAGGACCACCACATTTCTATGTGACTTCTGAACCACTGGTTTTTGCTACCATTAGGAAATCGTCACATTCACTATCACTTTGGTTGCAAAGATTCAGAATGATATTAACTTCTGGTTGCAACAATTAAGGATGATGCTGACGCGACGGTTGGTAATGTTTTACATCATACATTTTACAAATATTCATGAAAATCTGTTTGGGCATGCCAATATTTCTCTTGGACGGACTTGGTATAATTTTCAAGACTATTTGTGCAATGGCTGATGCAAAAATCTCTAATACTCTGGCATATCATAAGTCTATAGTTTGATCAGTTCCAAATTGGTGAAGCCTTCTTACAGCAGCGAATGAAAACAGAAGTGCATCATATGTGTGACGCATGCGTGTGACCAAAATCGTGTGTGTGTGTGGCCATAAGGCCAACAAAATTTTTTTTGTTTGATTGTCCATAGATCACTTTTAAAAGCTGGGTAGGTCGGTCGGGATTTTTTTTTTTTTTTTTTTTTTTCTCACTTGCCCTTTTTTCATGTACCAAAAGTAAAATGAGATGTACTTGTTGTGGTAACCAAATTGGGGAACAAAATGTTTAACATTTTGATGAATATTTCTATTTTCTCAACACTTAAAAAAAATGAAAAAAAAATGAAAAATTATTTTCTGCTAATATTTGTAAAAAAATGAAATTTTCAACAACTAAAAAAAAATATTTTTTTTTTAAAAAAATTTTTAAAAAGTGTTTGGGTCGGAATGATTAAGAGGGTCGGGCGGACGAGGACAATCAAACAACTTTTTTGTTGTTGGCCTAATCGTGTGCGTACGCTTGGATTACTTTGCGCGCCGAGAGATAAAAACCGAATATTTCTCTCCAATTTTGAACTGATTAATCTATAGAGGAGATTTCAGTGTATTGATTTATTTAGAAGTGTCACCCTATGTCTCCAAGCATTTTAAAAAGAAATCCCCCGAAAAAAAATACAGAAATGCTTTAATTTTGTTTTTAATTTCTGTATGTACATATAAAACAGTCATGAACAGAGACGCAAAATGCATCCACTGCAGTAAATTAATCATTGTCATTACAAAATATACAAAACATCTTAAGGGGTGTTACATGAAGTTTATCAAACGCTGTAATATTTGAACTATTAATGTGATGTATAATATAAAAGTTTACATTTTTGGAAAGGAAATGAGTCAGGGAATCCATTTTTGCTATCAAATTTCACTAAAAATAAAGATTTGTTAAAATTTTGAAGAAAAAAAAATCACTTTTTGGGATCACAATTTTCCAGACAACATTACAAAATCAGTTTTTGTTAAAAAATGCAGAAATTGCACCAAAATCATCTAAAGACACTTCTCTCTCTAGGATAGCGCTTGATAAACTTCTTGTAAAAAGGGTTATAACCCCCCCCCCCCCTGGGTATATAATTGAGAATATTCACCTTATAGATCAAAATCAGACCAGTTCAATGCACCCGAAATGTGGACATTCACGCCTATGCATACAACGATAACGCAATTTTTTCAACACTCATTCTATGGATTAAAGAACGTAAACATTACTAGCATAAAACATGGGAGTTACATGGATATACAAGATCACGATAATGATGATGAATAATTGGACAAACGTCTCAAGGACCATCCATGTTATGTTAGCCGCATCAAATACAGATCTTTTACAAATTTGGAAAACTCTTAAGTTAAAGTGCGATATCAAAAAACACAGGATTATTCTAATGCCTTCTCCACATGTATCACTTACTCAAGAAGATACAAAAAACAATCATCTAAATTGAGAGATGCTTGAACTTAAGATCATCATCTTCACCGCTACCACCATCATCATCATCATCTTGAATATTCAATTCTTCCTCATCACTTCGAATATCAATATCTACCTCATCATCACTATTGTTGTCACGGTAACTACTCCTCTTCTGGTCTCCATCCATCTCATCGCTTCTCTCCCCCTCACTGCTACTGCTCTTCTTAGTAGCCTCTTCCTTCTCAGAGTCCGACGCTGCTGAAGAAGCAGATGATGAACTTCTTGAACTCTTGCGATCTATCTCCTCCTCGTCCAGCTTGGATTTTCTACGACTGAGATGGGATGTGCTCCTTGGCGTTATCCTCGATGGACTTGATACGTTGCTACGCGATGATTCTCCTCCCTCGCTGTCCTGGCGCTTAGCTTTGACTGCACGCCGGATAGCGCGGCTATGTCTCAGGTATCGTCTTCCTTTTTCGATTTCATCTTCTAGCAGGATGATATCTCTTTCTGATACTGGCCAACCAAGTCTATCCAAGGCTTCGATGCAGTCCTTGCGATGCTCAGTAAATGATACAGGCTCATCGTCTTCATTGAATCTGAAAACATAATTTAGGTAGAGTGAGGGAATTGTGTACTTAAGGGCAGTGTCAACCCGGCGCTTGTTTCAAAAATTGAATTTCATATTTCTCTATTATTTTATACTTTTACATGTATTCTATCACTACCATCATAAGTTACTAATCGGAAGCTATTATTTCCCGTTCTTTTGGGTGATTTTAAATTGTTGTTTTGGTAAGTTTGAGTCAGGAAAAGGCGCATAGTTATTTGGCGGGAATTTAAGCGGAGTTCCGCGCTTTTCAAATGCTGCGACAGCTGTTCGATCATTGCGTCGCGCGCTGAAACTTCCCGCGCGTAATACTAGACGCGCCGCTTAATATCCGCGACGTAGACGCGAAAAACAAAAGAGCGCAAAACAATGTCTAAAATGTAAACAAAGGCCAATCTTACGATCATTTAAATTTCAGTTTTCTTCCAATTTCTTCACATTGTGACAATATAAATTGAATCGGATAGTTTATTATGATTGTTCATAATAGTATACTCGCTTTTTAGGTCACACGCCCGTGTGTTCCGTGAACATTTAGCTTTAAATGGTGGAAAATGTCAATATTTTTACTAAATCGATGTTTTCTAGAAGTTCAAATTTGAAGGAATTTTACGAATTTTCAGACAACATAACTAAAAATATATCAAACTATCAGGTAAGCTTTTACTACCATTGTGTAGAGGACTTTCAGCGCTAGGAGGCAATTTTTTATTTTTTCGATTTTGCATTTTAAACTCGAGATATGCATCTATTTCTAGCGAAATGTACGCAAAAAAACACGACTTTTACACTTTTCCGATGTTTTTAGCAATATTTCCAAAACCAAGCTTTATTTTGGAAAAAGAAAAAATTGCCTCCTAGACAAAATTGTTTTGTTTACAAAAACGTATATTAGAACAAATTACCATTTTGTATTTTATAGTTATGCTGTCTGAAAAATTTGGGGTAAAAAAATGGCTTTTTGGTTCATTTCTCAAAATTTAGTTTATTTGGTATCACATTGATATCACCATCGGCTTCCTTATCAAATTTCCTTTCTAAAAATGTATACTTTTATGTACTTTTATTCAATATTCTCAAACTTAGAAGCAAAAGTTGATCATCAAAATAATAGGGTTGACACTTCCCTTAAGGGGGCTGTCAAGTGTCGTTGTATGAATTTGTCAAGCACTGTAACTTTCAAACTATTTATGTGTTGTACATAAAAGTATACACTTTTTTGAATGAAATGAGTCGGGGAATCCATTTTTCGTATCAAAAATCGTGATTTTTATATTTTTGCCCAAAAATGCCTCTTTTTTGCCTAAATTTTACAAACAACCTAACAAAATAATTTTTAGGTAAAAAATTCTAAAATTTTACAGAAAGCATCTTAATTCAATTATCTAGGACACATTTTTTTTTTTTTGCCTTTGAAATTTTTAGTTTTGAAATTATTGACCAAAAAGTACTAAAAATGTGAATTTTGGGATAAAATATCTAAAAATTCACTTTTTTAGCAAACAGTGCTTGACAAATTCATACAACGACACTTGACAGCCCCCTTAATGGCAATAGTTATGTCTTGAAAACATGAGCAGCAAAGGTGGACTGTTTAGTCACATGGATTGAACAGATATTGGTTGCCTGGTTTCTATAAACAAACCAATTGTGATGTGATCAAGCAAGTCGAGTCGGAACTCGCAAATATTGATTTTGAGATATAACCAAACAAAGGGTAGAAATTATTTTGTTTTCTATTGTTTTCTATTGCTTTCAATACCCTT
Source organism: Ophiura sarsii (assembly GCA_035610835.1). Taxonomy (NCBI): domain Eukaryota; kingdom Metazoa; phylum Echinodermata; class Ophiuroidea; order Amphilepidida; family Ophiuridae; genus Ophiura; species Ophiura sarsii. The sequence goes on along the minus strand of CM069450.1, from coordinate 46,593,097 downwards.
CAATTGCTCTTTGGAATTAAGTGTCCATTGAAAACAGGGTTTTCTTCAAAAGTAGCATTGCATATACTCAATAGCATCATGTAGAAAACTAAAATTGTGATATTTTCGACTTCAGACTCATTTTGATTGATCGCATCACAATTTGGTATTTATTATCTTCAAAATACTATGTCAAAATCAAAATTCACCAGTTCTTACATTTATTATCAGCAATGCCGAAAAGTATCTTGAACTTCTTTACCAAAGTAGCTGATCAATATTATCAAAAGTGTTTATACATTTTGAACCACCTAATATTGAGCATAACTCAATTCTGGCCTAACACATTTTGTTACCCTAATGCTGGTCACATACTAAGGTCGCTTTGCCATCCGGGTCGCTCCCGATGACGCAATTTACGTCATTTGTTGTTCAATCAAATGCAATCAAACCTCACACAAATTTCCAAAAGTTGGGACAGTTCGCTAGGCCAGAACCGCTGCAGTTGACTTCAATCCAACTTGTGCGCGACTGGTCGCCTCGATCTGTCAAGTTGCTGTGAACGATTTGCGTTACACAAGATCGCCACGATCTGCAACTGGCTAGTATGTAATGAGCCTAAGTATCCATAACATAGAGCAACCTTTTGAACCACTCTGTATAGTATAACTCAAAGTGATGCCTCTTGTTATTCTTATGTTCATAACAATGTTATATACCGTAACCTCAAGTCATACTATACCTTGTCAATACACTAATGACGTATTTGCACACTTGATGCTTGCTAAGTTTAACCATATTCATGGATACCCTACTTCAAAAAGCGTAATCACATACTCCAGTTTCTTTCGGATGAGTTTAATTGCTATCACGAAAAACATCAAGTATGTGAAATTCACTTGCCATTGCAACTGTTTGGCTAAGTAATGAAAATACAGGATACCTCAAGTAGGTATTTGTGAATTACAAGAAGGGGGATATGCATCCGCTGTCTTGCAGATAAACACCAGACATTTTGAGCAATAACATTGGGTATATCTAGGATTTTTAAAATTAGGCTATAGTTCATTCAGTTCCAAATTGGCGAACATCCTTACAGCAGCGAATTAATTCAGAAGAGTGAAATTAATTCAGAAGAGCATGTGCACGCAAAACGCTCGTATAACGCAAATGACTGTCCATACGCTTGGATTACTTTTGCGCGTGGAGAGATAAAACCGCACATTTCTTGCCAATTTGGTACAGATTAAACTACAGCTTATTTAGTCTGACAATAGTGTTGTGCAGGTTTTTGAATGACACGCAATTGAAAAAGTCTAAATGGCATATTCCTGTACACTGGGGACAAAAGTATCAGGGGAAAGAAATGGGTGACATTTAGGGGGAAAACATGCCCCCGGCAACGGATTGAAACTCAATTCCAACAGCATGGGAGTCTGTGTCTTAATTTTCTTCATCAGGGGGTTGCGCTCCCACAATCAACAATTCTGTCCACATTTAGCACCGGTCATTATTGACCAGGGAGATAGACCAAGGTGCTGCCAGCATAGTTTTCAAATGGGATTTTGTAAGGTTCAAGGGTGTCAACTTTTTGGATTTGCTTGTATAAGCTCGGCGGGAGAGCAGGAGAAAGATTGTCTAGGCGGGAGAGTTAGTTGACAACCTGGTTGAGGGATACAAATAAGAGTTGATCATTAACCCTAACACCTCCAGGGTAGAATCAGGGATGAAAGTAATGGATGCAATTTAGGGGGAAAACACGCCTCAACGGCAGCAGGATTTGCACCCGGGTCAGCTGCATGGGAGTCTGTGCCTTAGACCACTTCGCCAGGGGTCACACTCCCATAATAAACTTTTCCATTCACATTTATCATCCGGGGAGATAACACTGAGGGTACCAGCGCTGTTAGCATAGTTTTTAAATGGGATGCAGGGTTTTAAAGGTTAAGGGCACTGTTGCTCGACTTACTGTTCTTTTTCCTCTCTGGATAGCGCATTCCACACAATCCTATCCAGTCTCTTGTGATAGCTTTCTATTGCTTTCTCCAGCTTGTTTTCATAGGCTTCTAAGTCTATACCATTAGGGTTGATCAAGCTGACCTCATGTTTGTTACCGGTCACATGGGCTAGTGGTAAGATCTATGGGGGAAAATAAGAAAAATAGTTGTTTATTAAAATAACATGTAATGAATTTCCCCAAACATCAACTGTAGTTACTGATAGCCTTATGACCCAGTGGTAAGATTTAAGAAACTAGTTTTTTTTAGCACCATTATAAAAGAAATAACATTTGATGTACACCGGCACTCAAAAGTATTAGCGCAGTGAATATATCCTAAAAATGCCATCTTCTATGAACAAACTATTGATTATTTTCACTAGTAACGACATTGTATATCTGCATGATATAGTTCTCCTTTAATAAATTCATGTTTGTTGTCTGTATTTTACACAAGGCAGCACACACGCCTACATGTAGCAGGTTTTAAAATTACTGCGACAATGATTTGCATTCATGCAAGCCAGTCACCGTAAAATGTCTGCCAAGGTCAGTTGGTCTCTCAGTTGTGCCATTTTTTGTGGAACAACATAGCCCAGCGGCTTATACCACCATACTAGACAAACCCGGACTTATTGCAAGATGTGTTTTAAAGTGTCTTAATTGGGCGATATCGCTATATTTCACATTGTAATGGTAACATGTTTTGATCTTTGCTAGATTATTCCATCTATAACTTTGCTCTCTGCTGTTTCCCATCTGTTACCAGTGCTATCTCTATATTGATGTAGTGACAGCTTTAGTATCAGTCAGGGAGTTTAATGTTGTCTACCAGCGAAACCTGAATGCTTAGAAATATACAGCATCAGGTATTATAGATAGACAATTCTCTACTTGGAGCAATTTCACTTAAGTTTATATGATGAAGTCTATGGGTGTGATCGCACATTGTCATATACCCACCCCGACATGCAGACACACATGCCATGATCACAATATCCCTTTCCTGCTTTTAAAGCCAGTGGGATAAAAAGGAAAAGAAATACTGAAGTTTCACTCTCCGATATATTTGAATCAAATTAACATTTTTTTGAAACTCTCCAGCCTTCACACTTACCTCATTAAACACCTGTGACGTAACATGTTTGTCCAGTATAGGCACATATTTGGCTCTCTGCTTCACCATTGTCTGACCCAAGGCATCATAGATGGTCAAATGTTTGACAGCTAAACCATGTTTCTTGAGCCACATCTTTGATGACATTGCCAATGGACTATATGTGCAAATAAACAAATATAACATTGAGGGATTAGAATGATTGATTATGGTATTAGTTAGTGGTTTTAACCAAAATAGGTCTTAAGGCTTTTGCACATGATAGTTCTAAAAAAACTTCTTTGAACATGTAGAAAGCACAAGGGGAGTTTTATTTCTTCTTGTTTTTGTTTTTGTTTTTTCCTAAATAGTTCTAGGGAAAATGTTTTCAATGATCTGATTGCTTTGGGTATATATTTGAAAAAATATTTCCAACCAATAACAGTGTTATCCCTTTTATCAATAGATATTATATTACCTGTTGTATGTATGGGTGTGACCTCTCATTCATTCCATATGAGCATAGTTTAGTACAGTCACCATCACAATATTTTGGATATAATTCCATCCAACTTGTGCATGCGCCTGTGGCCAAGTTTCAGGTGTATCCTTGGTGTAATTCATGTATGAGTTAGACTGGTGTTAAGCCTCTATTACTGAATAAAGCTGTCTAATCCTTTAATCCTTTAACACACTTTAACAACGATTTTGTGCTAGGCTAATTCCGTGCAGAATTACATGAAGGATAAACCAAGTTTCAGCGTGCGCTTATATCAAATATTTATTACATGTGATAAATCACTTCTAGGTTTACACAGCATACATTTGCCTCTTTGGAATTTTGTCCACAGCATTATGACTGCAACTAGGGACAGTGACTCTCATGCAGGTGCTGGATTAAACACTGACATTTAGTCTGTATTTCAGGTGAATGGAATTGACTTTAATAGTTCAATCAGTTCCAAATTGGCGAGAAATATACGGTTTTATCTCTACGCGCGCAAAAGTAAGCCAAGTGTATGCGCGCGATTATGGTTACACTCACACGATTTGGGTCACATGCAAGCAATTTGGGTCGCACACACGTGGCATATGATGCACAGTTCGCTTGTTGCCTTTATGCGCGCCAGCGTCCTTCTGTATTATTCGCTGCTGTAAGGAGGTTTTGCCAATTTGGAACTGATTAAACTATAGCATGATGGACTGATATTTTATAAAACTTACTCTCGCTTCTTCTTCCTAGGCTTTTTCTTTTGTGGAACTTCTTGCATGTAATCTGTAAGTAAACAAGTCGGAATTTAAAATTGAATCATTAGATCGGTAAGTTGTGCAGTAATTTTATCATATCTAATCCTGGTTTAAAAGTACCTTAACGGACATTTTGAGAACAAGCTTTTTTTCTCAACAAAGATGATGAAGGGATGATCCTGTGTTGATAGCACTACTTTCTGGTTACTTGGAAACAGTGCTACTAAATATTTTAGCCACTAGATGCTTGTTGTATATGGGACTTAGAACTGCCCTCGTCTCTGTCCAGGGTGATGCGCTGCTGTGTTCTTATCTCTATGGACTTCTTTACCCATCTTTTCATCTTAGTATTTATCTGTTTCTTTGCCTACAATCTTTGCCTCATCCCAGTTTATGACCTTGGTAATCATTACATGCATAAGTTATATATGTGTAATGCATGTATTTCCAGAATAATCAAGCATATGCAATGTGTGTGTAACCAATAACGTATCTAAACACCCGCTTGCATGTTTTTCCCATTAGTCACTCAGAAGGGAAGTTATCATGGAAACTGCAATATTTGGTTAACTTCAATGCCAATTACATATTATACAAATAATAATGAATTTAATTATGATATTGAACGAGGTTAATGAATTCAAATAAGTTTCAGCCAGTTCTGTAAAAATGTCTAACATATTAAAGGGTGGCACTCTGGAAATTCCTTGAAACCAACGTAAGATAATAATAGTGAATTTTCCAAGACCCTTTAAAAGAGCTGATATACATTCATGAACCTGTAAGTGGTAGTCTATCAATAAATACCTTTGACAGCAGACATATATCTCTCTTCTTGCTTCATAAGCAGCGCTTTTGTCTCTGGTACTGCCCAACCATCCAGACTGCCACGGAGTCTAAGCCAGCTGGTTTTGTTATGATCTGTAACAGACATAAGCAAAAATTATTAAATGAACAAAATGAAAATGACAACATAAGGACCAACTAAAAACCTCTAGAATGCATAATAGGCCATATTTTTGTTGAAGATGAATGGTTCTCTGGGGCATTTTAAAACTAGAATTCAAATATTTGCAATCTTTCTAAGGCAAAGTGAAGAAATTAGATTTCCTTAAAGTTCTTTTACTATCACACATAGCCATGTTGTCCCCTGTAACATCTAAAATAGTGAATCCTTGAACAATAATCAACAGCATCTTCAAAATATGGTGTTATGGTGATTTTTTTGGTTGAAAATTTGGAAAATTGTTGAAAATTCATCAACATTTCACAAAACATTTGAAGAAAAAAAAGCAAACAAAAAAAAGCTTGAAAGGTTCATTTTCTGTAGAAGGTTTTTTTGTCTGCTAAACATGGCTTTCGCTGACCCATGGGTTCCTGGCTCAACAAATGAGATATACGCAAGCATGGTATATGCATAGATTATGTGATTTTCGATTTTTGGCGTAGCCAAGGCATGCTAAGAGTACAATATTTTAGGCACCAAAGATAATAACTGTGACATAAAATTCTGGTCTCTCGGTTTTATTTTAATGGTGCAATGATAAATACTTTTTATATCAGGAACCAGAGGAACCACAGTGCAATTGTACTATTCAATAGCATACAATATAAGTGCATAGCTCAAAGTGTGTTAGATTTATATATGGATTAATTACACTACTATTTGTTATGAAAATGATTTCAAATACAATTTCATGTGTGTAGTTGCACAATTGAAGAAGTGTGTTGAACTTGAAGACTGAATATTTTTGATTCACAGCACTTCCCCCAAAGAAGAAATTCATAATGAAACACCCTTAAGCAAAATTGTCATTTGGCGCTTGGCAACGGACAGTTGTCCATAAGTAGTTCGATGCAACTGTGCACATTTGATTGGGGGCTATTGTGTTGAAAGAGGATCATAGTCAGTGGCTGTACCAGCGGGGAAAGGGGTTGGCATTTGGAGTCACGACCCTTGCCTCCAACTTGCCCCCAGTCAGCTGAAACTCAATCCCATTTCACCTAAACAATCTAAATATTGACTTTTAATGTCAAAATTAACTAAATTGAGTTTTAAAATTGGTCTGATATGTTTAATTTCAAACCAAACTAAGCTAATTTCAGGCAATTTGGACATTAAAAGCCAACAGTTGTGTGCACTTAAAATGTTCATGATGGTGCAGTCACCGATCATAGTACAGTGCTAAAAAGGTACTAAAAGCTTAAAATGTAGTAACATGATTCTGATGATTACCCAATGGCTTGTGATTGTGTTTTACAGTGAAAATAAGTGCTACCATGATGAATGTACAAAATGTGTTTTAACCATACATAATTAGGATTATATCAACATGTTATGTTACTGAGAATGCACTGAATGCATAACATGCTGCCAGGATCTCACATTTGCATCACAAGACATAACTTATTCAATAACACATAACATCTAGATTTATTTCAGTAAATTATTTGATACCTTGGATAATGGGCTTTAATACTTCATCTGTAGGTTAAATATGAGATTAATTATGTCACACAACAAATAAAAGAAGAGACTACCACCATATAACCATGGTGAGTGTGCTACATGGATGGACCATGAGCGAATAATTCAAAGATAAGCTCAAAGGAAAGCAATGAATAGTACCTGTTAGGAAGAAAATATCCTCATACGCCTTAAGAATTATCATAACTAAAGAACTAACATAACTTTGTTATAATTGTGGCTAATCCTGGCTAAGCCTCTGACTGGCAAGAGCAAATTGTAAACAAGCCAGCATTCTACTATAATCCTAAAGAAAGAGGTTAGCAGCCTATCATGTCAATGCTAGACAAATGATCTACTCATGCAGTATTCATGCTTAACTATATGTCTTTTGCTCAGTCAGTTCAAAATAGGCAGCCTCATAACAGAAGCAGATTAGTATAGAGGGGCATGAGGAATGCCAATCGCACGCATACGCAAAACAAACCTATATTCCCAATCACAACACATAAAAAATATAGAAGACGCTTAGTTACTTTTGTGTATAAAGATAAAAAATGCATGTTCTCACCAATTTTGAACTGACTAAACTACACTGACATCACTTATAAATACATGATTAACAAAGCATGATACAAAATAAGACATCTACAGTTCAGCTGGAAAATAGTTGTTCTAATGGCTGTGATGTGAAGCTGCTGTTGTGAGCCCTATGCCATGCTATAAGCTACGCTAAGCGTGACGTTAATAGTTTATATTAGCGGTCTAGTTAAAAATCTAAAAACATCCTTACTGGAGGCTTTACCAAACAGGTATGTCAGCCTTTTGTAATGCTGTAGTGATGTCAATCATCGTATGTTGTGGGGATGATTTGAGGCCTGATCCGACATAACAAAGGAAATACTATCAAAGAACAAACTGATGAATATAGATGAGGAGTCTAACAATATCACTCACAATTACAAACAGCTTTGCACACAGTCATAATCAACATCTTGTTTGACATCACTACAACACCACCAGATGCTGACAAAACCTATAAGTAGCCTGTCAGTATGCAATAAGTCCAAGATCCATAACTAATGACTATAGGGTGCATTTCCTATAAGAATTAATTTTATCATGCAATCCTGATGAATCTATTCAGCGTGATGATGCTACCTTGCCATGCATGCATGCTACAGCGGTGTACATGTACAAGAAGAATATGGCATTACCTCTGGCATAGCGGCCATTGATTTTGCCGCTATTTCTTATAGATCCATCCGGAACCAGTCGGCCACTATCGGTCAAGTGAAGCCTAAAGTAACTGGTTCTACTATGGTCTGAAAGTACAGGGGATTGTTCCAATGGTAGGTGAGTAGGGAGTGAAGAAGATAATAGTTCTTGTGGGCTATCACTAGAACTCCAAGCTGTAAATGGGTTAATAGTGTTAGTTTGCGGTTCAATTTATCAATAGAGCTCATAAAAATGGGTAGATTTGTTAGCTTGGGGTATATCACCAAAGATCTTGAGCTGTAAACCAGCCCATTAGTAAGTGTTTGGTATCATAAAGACACCAAGCTGTAAATGGGGTAATAGTGTTATGTATGGAGTATCATGAAAACTCGAGCTTTAAGATGTCCATTGGGTCCATATGTTAGTTTGGGGTATCATTAGAGCTCCAACGTTGCAAATGGTATAATAATTTGAATGTAGGCTACAGGATATCACTATAGCACTCAGCTGCAAATATGTATTAGAGCTTCAACCTATAAATAAGGCAAATTTGTATATGTAAGGTATTATTAGAGTAACAAGTTGTAAATGGGTTAATAGTGTTAGTGTGAGGTATCATAAGAGTTGTAAATGGGACAGATGTGTTAGTTTGGGATATCAGTAAAGAGTTCCAAGCTGTGAATGGGATAAAATTGTCAATCTGGATTAACATTTACAACAGTTGGAGAAGATAAAGAATAAGAATGATGCTGGGAGACACCGTGACTGCCAACTTAACCAACGTATCTGTATTTGATTTTTCCAACATTTGGATTCTACCAAGAGATGATCAAATACCATTTAACTATCACAAAATGCTGTTAATTAGTATTATGTATGATCTCAAATTCTTTCTTCGATCATTTATTAATTTAATTCTGAGTGTATAGCAAAGATTCCATTACATGGAATTACTGAAAGAAAACCTTTATTCTGTAATCCTCTACAACTATACACATTAAAGGGATACTTACAAGCTACATTGGGTTTTGTCGTACTCTTGCGGGTTGGGTTAGCAGGTTTAGATGGGTATGTTGAGGTCCTTGCACGTAATGGTCTACTGCAGTGATCGTGTGATGAAGAACTCAGTGCAGACATCGGCCTGCGTGTATGATAACTCTGGGCACTCGACGGACGGGTGAATCGTGGTGGGAGTGGACTGCCGGAATCGCGGGAGAGAATTTGAGAGGCTGATCTCAAGCCTGTTGCAGAAGCTGGTCTTCTCCTATAGTAGAACAATATAATGATAATAGACATAAATAATGTAACAAGATGACATGAGCCTTAGATCATTTTGTGACATTTCATGCTTTATGATCGATAGAGGCACATGAAGAGTTATAATAATACAAAAAATGAAAGTGATCTGAAGAAGGTGTGAAGTATTTTTAGCATTTCTAAGCATGCAAATTTAAAACTTGTCCATCTCTGGCGCTAGACCCGTAAATTTCAGAGCTTTAAAGCACTTTCAAAATATATGACACTTCAAAACTGTATTCAATCCATATGAAAGAAAATTACAATTCCACTTAAGATTTACTCTCACTATACTCATTCAATTACAACAATTTTGTTCTACTGTAAATGTAGTATCAGAAAATGAGAGATTCATCACAATTAAACTATGCTATACACAGACAATAGATTATCAATTGAATTGCAGCACACAGCAAGCATTTATATCCTTAGGATCTTCAAGTATCAAAGTATGTTTTCTTTCTTCTTCTTTAATTTTTTAATAATTTTGGAATTTTGAAATTTTCAAATTGTGAAACAATTTATTTCTAAATGTTGATTTGTTTTCAACTTTCAAATTTATATTACTGAGCCTTAAAAGGCATCAAGAATAGGATTGTATTCTTATCACCTGAATATTGCACTTACTGAATCCCATGATCTTTGCCGCATCCTTCCTCCTTATTCTTGGAATTACCCCAGTCCAACATTGCACACTGTACTCTAAGATCGGCCAACCTCTTCAAATCGTCCCGACCTTTCTTGACCTCCTCCTTCAACAGGCGAACATCCTCGCTCTCGTATGGGGTGGGTCCTCCCTGGTGCTCCATCATGACATTGTCTGAATAGTAGTGGTAGCGCCCTCCGGTGTCGTGCGCTAGTAAGGATAGGAAGTCATTGGCCTCACTGTCGTTACAGTTGAAGGAGATGGTGTGAACGGGGATGGGATCTGTGAGCTGTACCTGGGCTAGAATGGTCTTTGGAGGCTGTAATATAAATAAAATTAAAAAAATCACATTTCTTGATCATTTAAAAAAATCCCATGTGTCCTATGCGATTGGTACATAACCACAACAGCTGTGTACTGCAAGGTGGCCCAATGTTGTGGAATTCAGTGTGTCATTCCACTGAGCATTGTGTATTTAACATTCGGATGAATGCGAGAGAGAAGCTTGGATTGAGAAATCATTTAACTGAATATAACAACCCAATAACAAGTTTATTGGTATTACTTTATGTGGGTTGCAGCGCTATGGATTATTAAAACAAAAGTTATACACTATACTATATTTCACTTCCATGAGACAATGACATCACACACTGATCACAGCACATAAACAGGAATACCTCATCATTGAAGCGTTGGCATAAGAACACATGCATAGAAAGACAGAAGATTATGCACATGAGCATAAATGCTGTGCCTGTAGAATGATGTCAATGTCCAGAGGAAGTGAAATAGGCTAAGTTGTGTGATTACATAGGAGCTTTTTCATTATCCTGTAACTAAAATTGAAAGCCTCTATCAGACAATGGTGGACATAGTCTCATCCACGCATATTCAATGTTTAATAATGTGAATGAAGCTAGGTTATTAATAGAGTAGGACAAATGCTTAAAGGTAGACAAAATTAATACTAACACTAGAGATATTGAACTCAAACGATATTAAGATATATTTTAACATGTAACGATGAATTTTGCAGGAAATGTTATAAATTAAAATCTGTACTTATGAACCAATGGGAATTCAAATTCAGACCCTTGTAACATATTTAATATTCGATAGTGTATCCTCCAATTTATTCATTGTCTTGATCGAAAATGCTGATATTGTTGAGTACAGTTGCATGTAAAGGGTGTCTGAGAATGATTTATACCGGAAAAGGTGCGTCTTTTATGATTATAACATCTACATTTAACTTTCTTAGGAATTTTGAATTTAAAATTTGGACTACAATGTTGTTTTTATATATCTAATAATTGTTCAAACATGGCATAAATCAGTCTGGGACACCCTTTATATCAAAACAAAAACTGCAAGATAAACTTACATGATCAGGTCTGCCATCAGTGAGCAAATATACAGCCTGCGTATTAGGATCCGATAGTGCCAACTTGAGTGCTGCGAGGGAATTGGTAGATCCACTGACGCCTAGGTCCCGGACCCACTGCCAGGCACTCTGCAGATTCGTCTCATTGACTTCAAGCATCCTATCACGCCAGCTATGGGCACGGCTACCAAATTTGACGAGGTTAAATCTACGCTTGTGTCGAAGTTGCTCCTGTAGAGGGGACAGGGTGTATAAATAATTGGATAAAAGTTTTGGGGAAATAGTTTGGGTGAAAGAGGACATTTTTTGGGTAAAAAGAGGTTACCACTAATCATGCAAAAACATTTATAATAGACAACTCATATGACACTGGCATGAACTCAATAAATTGGTACAAAGGAATTTCAAAAAATACATTGAGGTTTAAATTATACCATTCTCATATCTGCCTTGAATACTGTCCTTATCTTGGTACAACTGCTAACTGCAACATACAAAATATTCTAGATACATAGCTTGCTCTGACAAGTATTACCACGCTTTAATTTGTCTTGGACTAGTTTAACTACAAACGCCTTCTGAACTAGTTTTCATGAAGTGCCACTTTTCATTTCAAGGAATTGCTGAAAGCCCTATTCATGAGAGCGGAGCAACCATAGTTCTAGCGACTAAGTTGTGTGGTCCAAGGGGTACAGCCGCTGTACAATTTTGATCGTAGGGTGTTTTAGTACCCCAGAAAACCTATTGTTATATCCATTTTCTTGTATTTTTTCTTTTCTTTTTCCATTTGAGTGCCACCAGAAAAAAGGTTTATGATGTGTCACACTTGGCGTGCACACACCACCAGTTAAGAAGGACATGTCTAACATCAATCCGAAGCTGAGTACATGTATATAGTCTATTTGGCCATCCTGAGACAGTGAAGTAACTGCGTATTCTAATAATCGCAGCACATAACACACCCGCCTAGTCGAGGCGCTGATAAATACACACGAGTGTTGAAAGATGGAAGATACATATGCGTGCGTAAAATCTGCACTTGTTAAGTTACGTCACTGTCCAGAGGAAGCCAAATAGAGTATAGTACTGCATTTAGTGGTTGACTCTCTTTCTTACCTGCATCAACCGGTATAACTTTTCTTTGACCAATCCTAAATGATTCTGCATAGAGTTAGAGACATCAATAAGGATGTACACTTGATCCTCAATGATGGTACCAAACAGCTCACGACTTCCTTGCTGAAGCCAATCAACCCTTGAAAAACAAATGTAAACAAAGTTACAATTATAGGCATGGGAAGACAAAAACACTAACATTGAGACAGCTACTTTCCAGGCCTGGAATTAAGACAGAGTTGTACGTCTTATTTTACCTATCATAAGTACAGGTGCCCTTTTTAGAATCACTAAAATTGCCTTGTCCCTACAAAATCCGAATTCGAGGGCTGCAATTTGGCATTTATTTGGAAGGAAATTTTAGTTGTGGAATTAAAGAAATAGGCAATGTCTATATTGATGCCCCGATTAGGTTTATTCTTAATCCATTTTGTACCGGTCCAACACCAACAGCCACAACTTTTTTGCTATAAAGTGTAGAGTGACATCATACAGGGTAAAAAAATAGTCATGGTTGAATAATCATTAATCAATAATATGGCTCATAATCATTTATTCTGTAAAGTGGCACAACGTCGATTTTGGGTAGCTTTGATAAACTGGGTATATCTCAAGATTGACAAATCCAAATCAGATAAAATAAACAGCATTTGAAAGCTGAATGTTTTCCCTTTCCGTGTGTATAAACATATGACACCAAACTTTATGACTTCATGGTCAACAAGTTGCGCAAACATGTGCACAATTGTTTTTAGGGACACCCGGTAGAGGTTACAAAAATAGATGAAAAACAACCTATTCTAAGGGCCTGACAACCCAGGGGTTTTCATCACCAAATGCAATGAAATATATACAAATTGGAGAGAAACAATAAGAACAAAATACCTTCTTTGGAAATCCCCTAATGCTGATGTCATTTTCTTCTCATAATCCCTGTGTACAGCTGCTGTGACATGTACGTGTTTCACAGAGCCATCCTTCCACTGTACATGGGAGAATTTATTGCAGTATTTGGCATTCACCAGTTTGTTCCTTGACTCCTGTGAAAATCATAATAATGATATATCAGAACATTTATAAAATGCAAAGTATCCACCTAAAAGACATATTTCTGCCATTATAGCATGTCTTCCATGAGGCAAAAAAAGAAAGATGTTGTGTAATTACAAATTATCCCCTTTTTCAAAGGTGTTGAGTTTTTCCCCCCACCAAGCAGGCATTTTGAATTATATATTCCCCTGATTAGATATGGATAAAACTTACAGCATCTGTAAAATCTGTGTCTGGTGCTGAATGGACATCAACAATACCATCGCAGTGTCTAAATGAGCAGGTAGCCAGGGCATCATACAGGTCAAGCTTACGTGCTTTCAGACCTCGTTTTGCTAGCCAATCCATGGAACTCATGTTCTGTTCACTTTGTTCTTTCGGCTCTGCAGCTGATGGTGACGAAGGGTCAGCGGATTGTAACGCTTTTGCTGAAATATGAAATAACAAACACAAAATTAGGGAATAGGGTACATTTACTATTTCATCATTTTATGGCGAAAAGAATTAATGGCGAAAAGAATACTTTATGGGGGGTATGAAGAAATCTCTTGTAAAATCTGTTTTCTGTAAATAATATACTGTCCACTACATATTGCTCAATATTCTTGACCCATTTTTTAGAAATGGAAATGGGGACTGGGTGGAATTTTCATGTACAAATGAATACCGACCCATATTTTTACAAATGAATAACGACCCATATTTTGAAAAAATGTTTTTAGTTTTGTCAAAAAACCAGCAAACCTTATGCAAATTGTTGTGATTTTTGGTGTCATTTCGAAGAAACAAAAAAAGGCAGACCGACCAACCCAACCTGAGAGATTTGTCCTCCAGTACACGAGGGTGTTTTTTTGTTGCCTTATTGGCATTTAAACCATCCAATCTTACAATTTCACCATGTCTTACTTTGATCTTGTTTTCCATCAGACGGCGCATTCTTGACCAATTCCTGAATGTCTACCAGTATGTTCCTGGCCTCCTCCAGCTCCGACCACATACTAACTACACTATCTCTTGCACCAGCACCTGGTGGGACACCACCCTGCACAATCTTGTTGTCCATGTTGTAGCCACTTGTGCCACTTACGTCAGACTCCAATTTGTTGAATGCAAACGCATGAAATCTAATGAGAAGACAAATGGAAATATTATGTACACAGTAAGATTCTCATCTTTGACCTGTCACATCAAAATGGACATGTTGGCCCGAGTCACAGCTGAGTTATTGGTATGACTTGACATGACCTTTTTGACGTGACTGGTCACATTTAGGGTGTAGTGGCCTAGTGGCATAGGTCCTATACTAACTACATCATAGCACACATGCAGTAGATAATGATGCACAGCCTACAGCTTAGGAGTTACTGTAAAACCACTTAATTTCATGAGGGATTCAATTTCGCAAATTTTGCGAGGGATGCAGATTCGCGAAATTAAATAGCTGTTTAAATAGTGCTAATTTTAGATTCGCGAAATTAACCTGATAATGTTATTCTATTGAATTCTGTATCTTTTTTGGCCTGTTTTCATGATTTCTTGTTTTGAAGCTTTTTATAACATCACAATCATCATTCACTCATAACTTTTTTGCAGTGATCGTAGAAAAATGATCGAAACAGTTCTGTAATCAGCACAGTTTCAGCTTTCTTATGATATAAATATCTCCAATATGAAAAATGCCACCATGTGGCAGGTTTTCACAGATCGCATCACATATATGTCCATTCATCACAGAGGGTTCATATTGTCTTTTGAGATGTGTTTTATTGTACCTCACAGCATGGACATTGAAAACTCACTAACATTGGTTGATTTGAAACTAATCGGTACTAGGTTGATAAACAAGATTTGAATTTGGTCTTTCCCTAGAGAGGTCCATGTTGGAGCGCTCACTAACATTGGTTATTTTCACATATTTTTTCTAAGCTCTTTGTAAAACAATTTTGAATCTTTTGAAAAGTGCAATTTTGAGTTCTTTTACATAGAATGTTGAATTTTTGAATTATTTGAAAACTTCGGAAATTGTTGAAAATTCACAGAAATGTTCACGAAAATTTGTAAATTATGGTGGGTTTTTTCGTCGCCTTAACCCCCTGGGGTATACCTGTCTATCTTACAGTGGTTCTGATTGGTTTATTACAAGACGTACTCATATGAAAAGCCAATTGAAATGCAGCTTGTAAAATGTTTCACTTCAATCTTTAACAGGGTTACAATTATTCTAACGCTGTCTCTGATTGGTGTAATAAATTATGTATTTATCTTTCTGACCAATCGGCCGGTAGTTCTCAGGGGTTAACTGACCTTCCTCCTGTAGTCAATGCAACTTCCTTGAGGAACTTAACAGTAGTTGAGTCACTATTATTGAAGGCTATAACGTTGACTGGCAGAGGACCTCCTTTGATTTTAGTGAGTAGTAGCTCAGTGGATGTGCTAGCTGAGCTGCCTTCTGAGAACAGGTACACTGCTTCAATCTGACAGGGAAAAGAAAAAATTGACACACATTTAAGACTTAGTTCTCTTCGCTTTGATCTATCTGTTGATTTTTATCTGAATATGGCAAGATAGCTTTCTTTGTGTACCAATAGTTCTGATGTTTAGCCTTTTATTTGGTAGATCTGATTATCAGGTCGAGATACAGGCTATCTCAGGGTTCCTGCATCTTTGGGGCAATTTAATTGCCATGAATTTTCCATGACTTAATTATTCAAGTTCATAAAATGCTTGTATCTGCGAAAATTGCCAGGGCATATAAAGCGGATTAACGATTCTGAAATATGAATGTTCAAGCTCTAAAAAATAAAATAAATTTGTCTTCACAAAATTCAATGACTTTTCCATGACTTTTGTCATTTTTACAAATTTCCATGATTTTTCCAGGCCTGGAAATTGAAAATAAAATGCCATGACTTTGTAATATTACCACAATATATGAAATTCTGAATATGATTATGTTCGATTTGGAAGTTTTGATCATAAAAAGCCCCACTCCATTTCCAAACAGACTTGTTGGCAATAGCTCATTTGGTGACTGCTTGCACTATGGATATAAGCTGAATATCGCTGAAGCAGTATTAAGGTATAGTTCATGTTAATTACATTACATGTTACCATATTGCCCACTAGATGCCCAGATCCATTATAGCTCTTACACATGATAGTGCTAATTATAAGATTTCACTTTTCAAAATCCTCTTATTAATTTGTATTAATAAAACCAAATTTCGTTCTTGAGACTGTATTTTCTGACAAAAATGGACGCACATCACATGAAAGCTGACCTCACCCCCAAATGTCGTGCTACCACTCTGATTGGTTCACAGAATGAGCACTGATGCCTGCGTGTGTCTGACTGTGGCCAAGAGAATGTGCTGTAGGTCAATTAGCTCTCAAGCCACCCACTTTCGAGTATGGCATACCCTTAGCAAAGAGAACATAACATGATTCTGTTACACCTGTTGCATGCATTTCACACTGTTGTACCTTATTTCATAAATGACCATTTACTAATGTTACATATGAAGGGTATTACAGAATTAATCTGAAAAGTGAGTGCCCATCCTGGGTTAAACTAAAGTTTCTTACTTTGCGATCCTCAAACGCTTTCATGATGCCTTCACATGCACTAGTATTGGTTGTTGCAGCCACAGTATCTAGTTTAGACAGCCAATCAATAGCATTGTTAAGACTATCATGACACATAGGTACAGCTCCATTAGATGAGAACACTACAATATCCTCAGCCGCTCTGCATAAAAAGAATGATGAAATGATAAAAGCAAAGTTAGAAATGGTTATCAATAAATACTGTTAACTTTGCTATTTTATCAAGATGATTTTTTACTAACTTTGAGACTCGCCCATTTGTAAACCTGGTACAATCACCTGGCAACACTTCAATTGCAAATCTTAGTAATTTAGGGATATTTTAAGTTTGGTTACCTCATATTTAGACTAAGAGGTTTAGAGGTATAACCAACTTTTTTCTTCTTCTGAATTTCATAAAACAATTAAAAATAAAAGGGAACAATAATCTGGGATTTCCCAAATTAACACTAGTTTTCATTAGTCAAGTAAACTGGAAAACCTTTCTTTACAAGTTCCATTAGTCCTAGAATTAGAACCCACACATTTTAAAGTTGCCTAAAAATAAAAACAACACCCATAGTCACCTTATAAGGTTGAATTTAGCAATCTGTGACACTTGTTCTTCCAGGACTCTTGTGATGGCGTTACGACAGTGCTCAAATTGCGCCGGTGAGTTGGTTTTTATATCCAGGACTATGGTGATGCAATGTTCCTCTATAACGCCAAAGAGTCGTCTGCTTTCGCTGGTCAACCATTCTATACGGCGCTTATAGAGGGCGATAGCCTGAAGAAGGCTGTTTTCAATCTGCTGGATCTTCTCTTTGCTTACTTGGAGCTGAAAACGATAATATGAGGTTAAAAAGGTATTTTAATGTACTTGTGGACTGCATTGCCAAGATTTGAACAGATTTTGTCTTCATGTTAGCAATGTCACACATTGAAAAAAATGATATGTTTATACCTGACAATATTTCCCAAATAAAAATGTTTCGGTTTCTCCCGCAAATTTATCCTCAAGAAGGCAAGGCAAAAGTGGTCATTTTGTTCAAAACAATTGCGAACTTGCCCATTGACATACCAAAACTGAACTATAGAATGGGAATTACCCAATGTTTGCAGCACATTGCTGTAAGGCAATATCTATATATAAGGTAGCTCCCTGCGGTTATAACTGAATCAGCAAGTTGGAGGATACTTTGGCTGAAACTGGATTCTTGCATCTCAAGTTCATAATCAATGCCAATTTGGGCATAATTCTGTTATACCCTCCACACCCTACATTAGTAGTATGCGTCGTTCTTAAAAATCATGCACTGTGAATACCCCTGTGAATGGTATAACAGAATTACTCCCAAATTTGATGAAGCATGTTTCTGTCTGATTCCAATGAAAATGTTACCCAATTGTACAGACATACCAAACAAAAAAACAGTATCATATACTTTTTAATACATTGTTAACATTTCTTTAGACATTGTATAGACAACTAAGATATTGCTCCATAGATAAATTAATATTTGTTGCAGTTTTTATGCAAGTAAATTTCTGATCACTCTTAAGCATGTCATCTACTTACATTGACATTAAAGACGGTTCCATCCTTTCTAGGATATTTTGTGAATAGTCCTTCTCCATAGCGAGAACATACTGGTTTCTTCAGAGCCCGATCATAGTCTTAAGGATCAAGAATTATAAAACATCACTTTAATCACAATTAATGGTTTGGTCTCGGGTGCTCAGTGGTCATAACAGGGGGGGGGGGGGTATCAGGCACGTCCAAGGACTTTCCAAAAGTACCCTAAATCAGTAATATTGCGTTAATGTGAAAAAGCATCCCCTAAACAAGTATGGACAGTATGTACATACCCTAAGCAAGTAATATCAGTGTTTCCAATACTGATATTACCTAATCAAGTAGTCAAAATATTTTGATACCCTAATGCAAGCAATGTATATAGTTTAAACCTCTTGACCAAGTATGATATATTTCAAATCCATTTTTCATTCCCTAAAAGTATTATGAAACAAATGCCGAGCTGATACAAATCGAGAAATATATCCCGCCCATATATCATGGCTATTTATAACCTTCACGGAGCAAATTAGTACCCTAAATACATAAGACCAATAGACATTATTCGTAATTGGCGATGTCTGGCTAAAGAGGGAGACATCCTCGATGTGATGTCACTAATCATAACGAAAGCGAGGCCAATTGTAGTAAATTATGTCACTCGATGTCTATTATGTGAAAAGTTTACCCTTTTTCTTAATTTTGCTTGTTCTTATACCCTATTCATGTTACATGTGACCTGGCACGACAAAATGAGCGTAAAGTCGCTGGGGTTGATTTTGAGTTACGGCCTGAAATAGTCGATTTGACAAGGGGAGGTCGAAAATTAGATATTTTCTTTGTTCGGAAAGATAAACTATTTAATCTCAAGAAATGAACGCAAAGAGAGGAAATATGTCTCGAAATGTCTTGAAATTACCTGTTATCGTCATTTCCACTGGTTTAAAATAGTATCCCCTATGGCAAATTTGATATGGTGTTAAAGGTCAGGGCTTTCTGAAGCTATTAATAGTAGTTTGAACCCTGTAAATTTTCAAATGAACCCAATGACAGACTGTTTAATAAGAGGTCTTTGGCATAAACAATCTTTCGATTAAGTTTTGACAGAATATTTTGGAGAGCCAAGTCACGATAAGCGTCACTGACTTTGAAGGCCTTTTTCTCCAATTCAATAATTCAGCGGTGATTGACTTCAATTTATCATAATTTCACTTTGGAATGGCCTATTATGACAACTTTTGTGTCATTTTAAACTTGAGGACATATACTTTTTGAAAATGTGAAAAAAATCATTATTTTTTGTTGTTGATGCTTTTACTCTCATTTTGTGGTGCCTGGTCACATATGTATGTAGTGCCCCGGATTGAGAAACTACCCTAATTACATGATTTTTTTGGACACATCTGATACCCCTCTTGTAATGACTATTATGAGCACCCGGGGGGGGGGGGGGGGGGGGGGGGGGGGGGGGGGGGGGTAAGCATATGTAACAGATACTACCATTGCATAAATGTATGTTCAGTAATATATATTTATTTAATTGTTTCATTCTGTCATAATTATACCATACTGTTTGTTTTAATTTATAAGTCCTCATTCCATTGATATTTTCGGCCCATTGTTTTTATTTTGGAAAAAGGAAAGTTGATCATCAAACAGGTTTTACTTAATTTCATAATTGTTTTATCGTCACAATGGTGTTAATCTGCAGTATTCCTTTGATTTAAAAGTGTATACATGTGTAGACAGATAGTCTATCTATTGGTCAATAAATGTGTTGTTTCAAGAAAATTAGACAAATCAATGCATGGGCGCTGATGTTGATGTGTGAATAATGGCACGACCCCGAAGGGGGAGTGCTATTGTGAGCAATTTTCGAGAAAAAACCATATGCATGTGTTGACCTAATTCATGCCCGACACTATATCATTCCCGACACTACCAATCAAAATTCACAATTTAAGCATAATTTTGATCTATGTAAAAATGAATAAAAACATGTTTAAGCTTGCTATACACCTGCAGTGAAAATCGGTGAATCCACGATTTCTGAACTAATCAAAACAAAGCAAGCTGGGCATGCATTGACCGGCCCATATGCGGAGTTCATCAGACACTTTCAATCAATGCACTCCGCCTATTTTAGTTTCTTTTTTTCCTTTCTGGTTGGTTCAACAATACTAAGAGTGTATGAATGTTATAGTTTATTCCTTGCACTAAGAGTTTTATTGAAATTCAAGTGGTAGTTATAGGCTAGTCACACTTAATCCTAATCCTTATGATATTGGTTATTTTATTAGGTTCTGGGAAGTCCACTTGAGAGACAAAGCCAATCTGGTATGTCTACTTCAAAAACTTGACCAGGTGAGAGACAAAGCCAATCTGGTATGTCTACTTCAAAAACTTGACCAGGCAGTAATCTCTTTCATTAGAGTTCATTATTAAGTTTAAAGCTATATTTTGTATTGTGTTGAAGTAACTTATTCAATTCAATTGGGGTTTAGTTTATATGTTTACTAGGTATCTAGGCAACTGCTACTCATTCTCAGGCAGCTAAGAAAATCCAAGTCACTTCCATCTTTAAATAGCTTCCATCAAGTTGACATCAATCATAGCAACTGTAGTCATATATCAAATGTAAGTTTGAGTGTAAAAGTGTATGTATAATCTTCAAATATTCTTCATTCATTGCATCCTCTGTTTTACAAATAAAATAATTCATTGAGTACTTTAACGGACGTTCCTTTAGTACACCGGTTTCTACAAGTTCCTACAAGTTTCACCCCCACGATCAAGATCACTGGACATTTAAAGATTATTTCAACAACAACATATCCTTCTTCTCCTAAATTTCTACCCTGTGACACTAATATTACTTTAAAAAAATACAAGCAGAAATTCCTGCATTGTTTGGTCTGATTTGGTGAGAAATTGCCTTGATCTCTGCTTGAAATGGGTTTTGTTTCACAATTTTCACAATGTTACCCACCCCCACCCATGCATATTATGATTTATGCAAGTCTGATTTCGAGCTATATGTATGTTTATATGCCCCCCCCCCCCATCATTATCATTTTAAACAATAGTTTTCCCTCCATAGACGCGTCCAGAATAAATTCTATTGTTGTCTTTCCCCTTATGGTTTTAACATCATGCATTAATGCTGAATACTTTAGCTAAAGCTGTGATTCACTTGACTCTTTTAAGAACTTGTTAAAAACAAGATTATTTGACTCAGTTTATAATTGATTTCTTTGTATTATATGGCTCATTCCATGAAGTTGGGGCATATTACGTGACATCCAAGTGAAATTTTCAAAATGGATATTTTCCAACTCTTTCTTCTTTTTTAGGTTCTACATTTACCAAAGTCCAATGTAGAACTTTTTTTTTTAATGTAACATTTGGTATAAAATAACCGCACATGTTCAACAGTTGGATGACATTTCCAAAAATCCTGATGCTACATGGACACCATTTCCCATTTCCATATCATTTTCTAATAAATTAGCTGAAGATGTGGGCCAAGTTTCTATACCTCAATTAACTACTTCGAACCACAAATACATGAAAAGAAACCAGATTTGTCTAGGTTGAACATAACTTAACGAACAAGACATCGTAGATTAACTGTTTTATGTAAAAACTCATTGAAAAGTGACTCTTTATTTTGCAATTTGTATAATGAATTTAAATAAAGTACATATCAATATTTGTTTGATGTAAAGTACTCTATAAACCATGCACATTGATTACATTATAGTCATAAAGAAAGTATATGAAGTATTATTTACCTGTATAATGTTATAAAATGCACTACCGATGCTACATGGACACCGCGTCTTGTAACATTGTTAATAATAAGACTATTCATACTGTTGCAATTATTTGAGTGTGAATGGTTTGTCTACTTGTTCATCATATCAAGTAGATACATAAAGTGAATTGCTTGAAATTTATCTAAAGACTGTTCATGTAAAATTTACCTTTTCTGTGTACTTAAGTATTACGATGCTACATGGACACCGTGCCCTAAAATATTTGGAACAGCTTGAACAGGTGCATCTTTTTCAGATCAATAGAGAGGATGTACTATGATGTTAATTTTTTATGTTATAAGCACACGATAAAATTAATAACATGGATTGTAAAACTACAAATTACACAAAAAGATAACCTGCCATGAAGCATAAAACATAATTACCTATGATATACATACACCATTTCTTACAATTACACAATAACAATACACCATTGATCAGAGAAACTTAAGATGTCCACTGAAACAAACTTCATGCAGTGTTGTTCTTAAAAGTACCCTTTGTGATCTTAGTCTCTTTGCTCGTTTCTGATTGAATCATCCTCTATTATTGATAAAGATGATTGAAAAGTTTGATCACTTAAAAAGTCAGTTTGCAAAAAAAATCATTTAATTGCCATGATGGATTTCTTTGGAAAGGTACTAGTTTTTGAAAATGATGGGTTCCTTAATTGTCTTCATCTCCATAAATTCCAGGACGATAGAACTATCTTCTGAATTAATGTCAAGAACCTGCAAAGCAAAACAAAATAAACCCTATGGCTTAGTATCTTCATGGAACATTGTGTTTTGATATTGGAGTAGATTATTTATTCATGTTGCACTTTTTGTGTTGCAGGAAAATATTTATATTAAAATCATGCTGGAGTATTTTATTTATTATTCATTTAACATGAAAAAGAATAGCAAAGGATAGAGAACTTAAATGATTTACAATTATTTGTTTTATTTATAGTAAATAAAACTAAAATAAGGGAATGTTTATTGTGAATTCAGTGAAATGCTAATGGAAATGGTGTCCATGTAGCATTGTATATTAATATATTTCATTAGATATACATCTCTCATAATATGCCTTTTTTTCTGTAAAGTGTAGTAAAATGTAGGCAATGTTTTGAATGTTTTGGGTGATGGATAATTTCGAATGGGGTAATTGTTTTAGTCTAATTAGGCAAATTTTATGAAATGCTACATGGATATGGTGTCCATGTAGCATCGTATTGGTAAGCTATATTATTAGCATTAAAAGAGCAAAAACTAATTCATTATTAACTTCAAAGTTTATTAATGATGTGATTCTACAAAAAAATTACAATTTCAACGAACTATAACGATACCCAATGCAAAATATTGCCCATGCTATGCCCGATTCTACATGGACGCCAAATTATTATGGCGTCTGTGACTCAAAATTAATATCATAACATGAAAAGAAATTCTGATTCAGTGTTTCCCTTTCAATAAAAATGCATTAATAAATACAGACATACAAGCAACATTAAGAAATAATTACAATCGCACTTACCATTCACAAAACTATCCAATGTTTACATTTTGATGCTACATAAAAGTCCCGATGCTACCATTGGACACCAGCGACTAAAACCTAGATAAAACTAGCCCACATGTGGCAAATTCCAAAACAAACCTGATAGCTATTGACCTCTATCCTTACAAAAGAAATATGGAATGTTTTATTTATCTCCAGGGGGGAATTCCCACAAATTGCATAGGATGTTTGTCACGATGCTACATTTTATGGTAAGGACACCATGCGCACGGCACGGTATACTTTTTCATGAATATATGGAATGGTCTTCATGAAATTTATTCTCATTTGCAATAGTTTTCAATTGATAAATGCTCTTAATTTTGGAAAATAATTTAAAAATGTATGATAGAGAACTACCCCCATTCAGCAATGAAAACTCCCAATGCTACACGTGTATATTTTGTGGACACCGTGTGTAGCATCGGAAAGGCAATTTTCATGTTGCTTGGGTGAAAAATCAGTCCAGCGTGACGAAAAGTTTTGGTCAGTAAACTATGAATACATGTATCTTTTATTAATCAAATCGATTTCCAAGCAATTCTATGATAGTTTTGCTTACATAAAACTCATATTAATTGTTGTGTTTTCCATGTCACGTTTTTTAGCAAAAATAGTCTTGGACACCACCACATTTTTTATTATTTTTTTCTTCAAGGAAGGGTCAATTTTTTTTTTTTTTCATGGCTCAATACTATTACCTAGTACTGTTTTTGGACACTAAAAAAATTTGATATACACATAGAGTAAAACAGTTTATAAGCTGCCTAAAGTACCAAATTCTGCTATTTTAACAAATGCCCCAACTTCATGGAATGAGCCATATACATGTACATGTATATGCAAATCATCCTTGTTTATGTATTTTTCATGTTAATTTGTATTTTTGTTTTATATGTTGCGCCTCGGAATAGTTTTACCTAGATTGACGGCGCATTATAAATGCCATTATTATTATTATTATTATTAAAGCTGGATTCTCACATCTCACATTATTTTTTTATTTTTTTATATAAATTGGTATATATTCATTTTTTTTAAATGCATTTGTTTACAGATGTTTCACACAGTTACCAATACAGCAATGCACTACACATATTCTTATTACATTACATTATTTATCTAATCAATTTAGATCGTAAGACCCGGATATTAATACATGTTGTACAGACATGTTGAACACATCCTCTCCTTTTGTAATTTTGTAATCAATAAAACACCACTTGCAGGTACTACATACAGGTGGTATGAAGAAACAAATTCTCACTAATTGATTTTTAGCTTATTGATTTTTAGCCAAGCAAACCCAAGAGCAATTAGGTTTCATGTGTCACTCACACTTCATAATTTTGAGTCTATTCAATTATTTGAAGAGTGGTATTTTCTCTAATTATTTATTTTAATAATAAAAAACAAAAAGAGTTCTTTTTTATTATTATTATTTTTGTTTCTATCCCTGAAATGTGTCAAAAACATGCTTAAATCTGAATGTTTCAGAAAGAATTAATGAATATCCCTTAAATCCCACCATCAAAAAAAATGTGGTTTTAGAAAAATGTGGTTTTAGAAAAAGGTGGTTAAAATGATATCATTTTTTTTAAATTTGAATAGTTGATGCATTTTCTTACTGGGGAATAATTGATTAAGCAAGGTATATTAATGTGATGCGTTATATATGTATGAATGTGATAATGCTCATCTGCGTTATATGTATATTAATGTGAGCGCGTTAATGTACATGTATGTATAGATCTGCAAATTCAACAGTTTTCATTCTGATAGCACAGCCTCCATAGTTTACTGTTGTCATAACAACTCCAGAGTCCAAATTGCATTTTGATTATCTTCTGCAAAGCATACTATTTATGCATGCATGAAATGTTCACAACTGACAACAGGACAGGAATCGTATTAAAAATAAATCTGATAACTTACTTGTTTTCTAAATGGCTATGAAGAATGTGCGAATGAATTCATTTGTGAACATATTATTTATACTGTAAAAATGTTGGTTCTTCTGATATCGTGAAAATATATAATGACACAAAAATAATATGCTTTTTTAGCATACACCAAGCAGACTGAGTCAATAAGACATTATTGATAAAGCTATAATTATAACAGCTTTGTATGTTTGGTATTAATATTACGAAGGGTACGCAAAACTTTATTGAATACATACAGTAGCATAGCGACAGGTTAGAAATGGTCATCATTCATTGAGAAAAAGCATATAATTCATCAAGGTGTCTGTTGATAATAATGTTTCAGTGACACCAATGTAAATTAAATTAAGATACCGTACCTTTCTTTTTCAATCAATATCAGAATTTTCACTGGGTTATTTTCTCGAGGGTGAAAAACAAAAGTGATGGCCAAAACGTGTGATTTCGCAGCGTTTTGGGCAGTAAAACAATGAATGTTCAACATTTTTCACTCTTGAGAAAAATTTTGAAGGGTGAAATCTGAGACCATTTAGTTATTATGGTCTCAGGTGAAATTCAAAAGTGAAGGGTATTTCACCCTTTGTATGGGGTGAGTGAAAACACTGAATATAGGTTGCATTGTTTACACTATTAACATATTTGATTAATTCAAAATTTCTCAAAATATTTGAAAAATCAATCTCAAATTTAAATAACAAATAATTTATACAAGTTGGTCAGTTTTGACAATGTAAATGCTGGCTTCCTTGAGCCTGGATTTTAAAAGTCACACATATCCCATGTGCCCACTTCTCAGATCTCAAAGTTTGCCTTTGTTTTGGGGGATATAAACGTGCAAAACTACAGCGTCTTTTATTATGGAATTTGTTATTATGAAATTACAATCTCCAGGAAATTTAAGTCACATTCATGTTGAAATGTATCTCTTCAACGCTTCAAATTATCATGATATGTCCCCTACCTGGATGTCTAGACATAGAATTAACCCAAATATGGTGAGATTTTCTATCATAATCAGAAAAGATTTCTCACAGGTGTATTATGTTCCTTGCCAGTATGCCGTGGCCTAGTTGATGACAGATATCGGTCACGGCTCACAGTAATATTCAAGAGAGACAATTGATGCTTTTAACCACAAGCTATAGTTTTTCATGTATCAAGCTCTTTCTGCTGAGTTTAATACAAAAATATAACATCCCATGGACATGGTTCCTCTAAGCATTTGAAGCAACTATGACACAATGTTGATGCAGTCAATGGCAGATGAGGCGCACTGCAATCTTGCAGTAACAGAAATGAATTTATTCACAATGTTGGCCTACAAGCTCATCACTGGAAACTATTGTGACCATAGCATCATAACAGTTTAAATTAGAAAGACTACACCTGGGAGCTGAGACCCCAGGGGGCCAGTCAAACATAATGGTGTACACCCACCAAATTTTTTCCAGACACCCCCTAAACAAGTTTTACCCTGCAAGCAAAATTACCCCCTAAACAAGTTTTTAGCGCGCTTTCCTTGCAAGTTTTGACCCCTAAACAAGTTCTTGCCAGAATATGACCCCTAAACAAGTTTTGTCTATTTGCGATTATGACGCTGTAGAAACGAGTGACACACATGCGTTCTCAAATTGGAAATGAGACGCTCAAAAGAAATCGCAAAAACGGGGATAACATTCTTCTGGGAACGGAGAACAAAACAAGTTACCCTAAACACGTTCGACAGGTATTTTAAGCCACCCTTTTTCTTGAAAATCAGCGTTTTTGATACCCTTAACGCGTCACTCGCGTGACGCGTCCAACACTGAAAAAACACCCCTTTTTACACGTTTTTGGTCACGCCTGTGTACACTATTATGTTTGACTGGGCCCCCGGGGCTGAGACTAGTTAGTTATATTAGTCTCAGCTGGGAGTATTTAGAATTTAAACCCAAAGCTACCCATCTCCCCAAACCATATTATGGCATTGCAGTAACACGCTCTCGCTCACATGTGCACATATTGTTCATCAATTTCAAATTTCACAATATTTGTTCAATTTTAAAACTCAATCAAAGAAATCTAAAGAGAAAACCACTGATCACGTCATACGAATAGGTACAAAAAACGAATCTTACCATCACTATGTTTGAATCCGATCGAGCCCAGAATCTGATCTAGATTCAGCCGATTTCTTCTCAACCCGTAGGAACTTAGCCACTTCTTGGTAGATATCATAGCCTTCACGTCGGGCTCCCATTGTTTCTTTGAGGGTGGCTTCAGCTTGACTACAGATTTAATGTCTTCAAAGTCTAGTTTGTCCATCTCCATGGAGGACATATTCCTGGATTTGCCCGGTTTGCTGTTATTGTTGTTGTTCTGTGTTACTCTCCTTGGGCCCAGATCAAACTGAGGATCTGAAAATACAAGTGTCAATTGTCAATTTTATTTCAAAAGAAATGATTATTTAAAATAAATGTATTTTTTATTTGAGAATTCAACGTCACAATACATTTTCTTTAGCTGCATTGTTTTTAAATGATCTTTACCTTCTATGTTGTAGCCAAACTCCTTATGAGTGTAAAATCCAAAATTTAGATGTTGGCTTAAAATTATGATGTTGAAAATGTTCCTTTCCCAACCACAAGACGTTGGATCCTATTGCTTGCTTGACAACCATGCAGTCTACATTTCCGTTTGTTTTGTATTTGATATAAAATTACCCTTAACCTTAACTTTTAGACAATGTTTGTTGTTTCGTTATCAATAGCAACCCTGTATGCTCAGTGTTACTAAGGCAACAATTTAGTGGCCCAATCGTGCTACTTCTGGAAAATAAAGACCAAGAAAGCAATATTTTTACGAGTTGGGCTCCTTTTTACTTCTTGTTTCGCTGAAACCAATGGTTTTATGAACACAATTGGGCTACATTTTCCAATGGATCTGCTACTTTGGAAGATTATCTGGTAACACTGGGCACTCATGACAACAGTCTGATAATGTTTCAAAGTTCAATGTCTATATTTTTGCAACATGTAATATGAATCTATTGATGATATGATAAACATAGTTGTGGTGGCGTCTGTGACAAAGCCAGATATGTTCAACAATTTTGGTCACAGTAAACTGATAAGCTCAGATTTCATGTTACAAAGTCTGGAATCTGAATGTGGTGTCACTTTTAGTTCACACTCTTGAAATTTGATTTCAACTAAGGCCCCCCAAAAAAAGTTGACTTGCCCTTTCAGGACCAGAGTCAGGGTCGGACTTCTTTTTTTTCTTCTTTTCTTTTTTAAAATTTAAACAGGGATATACTACCACAAGTTTTAAAGATTTTTTTAATTTAATTTTAAAACAAGCAGATACTACTCAAAAATACGTTTTCATCTTTCTTTATTGTTATGTGCTTCTTTCATTTTTTTTAATTTTTTGTTTTTGTTTTTTGAAAAAAATAAAAATAGCGACCCTAGATTTCCGAAAATTCGGGTCGGTCGGAAAGGGCAAGTCAACTTTTTTTTGTTGGCCTAATGGGAAGTATTCTGTAAAATGTTGTCATTACTTTATTTTCACCTTAAAGTTTTAGTTTGTTCCAATTCCAATAAATAATTTGAAGTTAGCTTGAATAAAGGCAAGATATACCCTTTACAGTGTAAATAAATTGTAAGACTTATGATATTGACAAGGCCCCCTAAATTTTGTGGGAACGTGACCATGGTACCCCTTAAATTCCTTAATTAAAAAAAATTCCAACCCCTGGTTATGGTCCTAGACATGGAATAATATTAAAGCCTAATGAGGATGAATTTAATCATACTTTTTAGAGCAAATCAAACTATTTCAGCTATTGCTCTACTCAATTTTTGATACTAAACTCGAGTCTAGAAGTTGCCCAAATCCAAAATGATTTGTTATAAATTTGCAATATTCCACACCACACAGTTCACACTCAATTAAAAATCCAACGCAAGCATCAAGCCCTTGTGCATGCGTTTGGGGTGAGGCTGCGCCGGGATTGCAAATATTCAGCATCGCAACAGTTGTGCACCATCAAAAAGAGAGGCATCGGGCACCTGTATGTGCGTTAAAACGTTGCGTTAAAATGAGACGCAAACACTGTATGCCTTGACAACAAAATTGAACCCAAAAATGCCACATACCCCCCAGATTATCGCACACAGTGACCATGCATGGTCAAAGTGCTTGGTCAGTGGCTCTACATGATGGAGTTTTCAAGATTGAAAATTATCCTAGTCTTTTGAAACAGTAGGCTTATAAAACATTGGTAAAAGGACTTAACACTCACAGACACAGCATTTATAAATATATAAATTATTATAATTATTATTGACAACCATTTCTGGTTAGACTACGACATTTGAATAGAGTGCTCAATACCGTAAACGGTAGAGCGTATAAATTATTATATATATATAATGTTACAAAATGTATAATAATATTTTAATAATATAAATAAACAATGTACCAAAATCCAAATAATTCATATTAGTAATATATATAATAATTCATTTGCTACATTAAAGGTATATTATGTGATCTTTCCAGGGAACGCCCTCAACATCAAAAAAAAATTGAAAGCAGATTTGTTTGCAGATTTACATTTCTGATCTTAAATCGTACATACATTCCAAGTTACAGGGCGGCGATACGATTCTTAATTACTTCAAAATCATGGTTTTAGAGTGAAAATAAACTGTCAGGATAACACGACAGTTTAATATTTTGTAATTTAAATTCACTCTAAAACCATGATTTTGAGGTAATTAGGAATCGTATCGCTCTGTAACTTGGAATGTATGTACGATTTATGATCAGAAATGTAAATCTGCAAGAAAGTCTACTTTCTAAAAAAAAATCATGAGTAGAGGGCGCTCTCTGGAAAAGATCACATAATATGCCTTTAAATTTAAATTTAAATTGTGAAATGTATACTTACTTTGCTCCTCTGTCGGTGAACGTATTCGTGAAGGATCAATTTCATACATCTTGTAAGCTTTATAAAGCACTAAGTTGTAGAAACAAAATATTTGATATTGACAAATAAGCTTACATAGGCCTACAACGAAAGCTTTGAAGCATGTTTATCAACCAGTCACGAATCGATCGATTTTAGACTGCCACGAACGTCCCTTTTTCACTCAATATCGTGCACAAAATATATTATATTGTGATATCCCTGTCAACGTTTTTAAATCAAGCGATCAAACTGACTTTTCTCAGAAGACCTCCCTGGTTCAACCAGGTTTTTAGTTACTCCGTCTCCGAGTGCGATCTCTTTACGAACAGAATACCGAACGACGACCATAAAAATAAAACTAAGCTGTCTAGTGTCTGTTGTCAGGTTGCCTGGTTCACTGTACACAAAATCACCAATCAATTATCTTTATCTCGTGTTTATTGACCTCGGGACATATTTAGTGTATGTTAGCGTACAGTCAATAGTGCGCCGTTCGACACGAGGTTATTCAGACACACTTGTTAATAACCTCTTTCAAACATGTCTTTATTTCCAAATAAATAATAATATCCAAATTGATTATGCGAGTCGTAAATACACCAGCATAAAATAAACTGTCAATAAGTAGAATATTTGAATTCTTATTTTACAACTCACGTTTCTACAAACATGGCCGTATTGTAACCAAGAAATATGATAGTGTGGCGTAATTGAATGGTTCAACAGGTGGCTGCCTAGTGATTGACAGGTGGATGATCGTGTCGGCTGCTACAGTATCGTGGAAAGGCTCAAGTGACACCTATAAAACTATAAACCCCTATCCATCAATCTTATAATTCGTAAGGGGGCACAGCACTAAATAAACCGCCCATTGGATTACATGTAAATTAGGGCTAAAAGAGTGGCTATTTTGGGCCCTTAGTAACCATTTTTGGAATGTCTCGAATGCTTTATTCTAATAAACAAACATTCAAATTTCATAAAATCGTCAAGAAGTGTTACACCTTCCAATTAGATTTTACGATACGATCATTTAAACAGCGCCACCCCTATTTTCAGCCCGGACGCTCGCCTTCTAACCGCCTCCGATCACGTGTGTTCATCCACGTGATAAATTGTCAATACAATCGAAAATCAATATTTTGCAATATCCTGATCAAAGTACAAGAGATTATCTTTCATTTTAATTATGAAATGCTACCCTCACGCCAAACTGATTCCCAAAGGACCCCATTAATCACAAAATCGTTTTTTGTTTTTGCCGGAACTTACTACCATTACACAAAACGAGGAGTGATTTAGTGCTGTGCGCCCTTATAACACACAATCAAAAAATAAAAACTTTTTTTTTTGGCATTTTTGTAAACACCAAGTTATATCAAGATAAACTGTCAAAATAGTTAATTTATATACCACCTCTAACTAAAGTTATGTTACTTAACGCATCGATACTCAATTTGTAATGTTGGAATTTTGGGCACTTTAAGGCCATTTTGCAGAATTTCTATGTTTTTATAATCTCTTTCATTCATCATGAGATGTTAATGAGACTATTTATGTTTCATATTATCTTAAAAGTATATATGCAATGTTTTAAAAACCCGATGAACCATGAAACTGATTACGCAATGGCGTGCACACCCTATATCAAACCTTAGATACAAATGTAAAAAGTGTAGGTCCAAAATTGCCGAATTTTAGGGGTATGGGTGAAAAATGTTTCAATTTTGAAATAATAATAGGCCTAAATTGTCTTTTTATCTGTCACGTATAATGTATCGTGTGTCAGGTAAACTCACAATGTAATTTGTTTTGGGTTATATCCCAGAGTACTGTTATTGACATTTTGATACTTTAAAA
Organism: Ophiura sarsii; assembly: GCA_035610835.1. Classification (NCBI taxonomy): domain Eukaryota; kingdom Metazoa; phylum Echinodermata; class Ophiuroidea; order Amphilepidida; family Ophiuridae; genus Ophiura; species Ophiura sarsii. Next base: position 46,560,305 of record CM069450.1, on the reverse strand, counting down.
GCCTTATTTTTGTCTTAATTTAGGCCCAAATTAAACCTGGCCACCCACCCCCCCCCCCCCCCCCCCCCCCCCCCCCGACATGATTTGATATCAATGACAAATGGGTTTAACAACATTTATTTCAACTTTATTTGTTAAGCCTCTGATTGATAAAACGAGCATAGATATGTAGGTTTATAATCGGATAACCATGGCGAGGGGGTCCATTATTGTGAGTAAAATCAAAAACAAGGAAATGTTAGTAAAATTATGCTCTTCAACCGTTTTTGCTCCAAATTTGTAAGGCCGAACATTCAAACATCTTAACCATTTTAATAAAGAAAACCTATCCTTTTCAATGTTTTTAATGCTATTCATAATGAGAGATTTACTATATTTTTAATGATAACTTATTTATATTTGTATGATAAGTTGTTGTTGTTGTATTTGTATAGCTTCCTTATTATGTTCTTATATTTTTTCATACATGTATGTTATGCGCCTCGGGGTTGTGTTCACAACGTGAGGCGCATTATAAATACCCTTTTATTATTATTATTATTATATATTTACTTCATTTCATCAGCATATCATATGCATATCAATGGTTCCATCAACGGATAGGTGCGCGGATCTCTGGGAAATTCCATTCATAATGAAGGGTTGAGAGCAAAGTTCAGCCGATTCAGTCGATTTTCATCTCTCTGTTTAAACTATCTATCTTTCGATAATCGATAATATAATCGACAATCGATAATCAATTATTGATTATTGATAATCGTTAATCGATAATTTTCAGTGGAATTTTTTACAGTGTCTATACAGGATGATAAAATAATGTCTTGTTATAGAGGGTGGTAGAATAAAGACCTTTTCAAGTAGAAAAGAGAAAGAAATGTGTCTAAAAGACTTCTCATTCATTATTGGAATTTATTTATTTATTTAATCTTTCTTTATTGAGGGTAAACAGCTTCAGTGTCAAGCACTGCTTTCCAAGCAGGCCCTCATTTCACAGAGAAAAATACATAATTATTTACAATATACATGTATATGGTCATGTGTTTTAAGCTCGCCTCCTTTCGCGTTACACACGGATTTTGGCTTTCACGACATGATTTTAACTTTACACATTTATATTTGCTTGTATACCCCCCTGAGGTAGTAAAAGTATACATTTTCTGAAGGGAAATTGCATGAGGAAACCAAATATGCCATTGAAATTATAGTACGACCAAGAACTAAAATGGTATGATCGGAAATGTTCGGGAAAATATCAGAGTTATTTACTTTACATATTTGAATTCCTCATGAAATTACCCATTAGATTATATATAATTGTCAAAGCTACTACGTCGGTATGGTAATTATACCGGCTAGTGAATATCTCAAATTTTTATTTTATATATTTTTAGAATTTTCAGAAATATTTGTTTAAGGATGAACCCTTCCCTGATATAAACTGCATTTCTGAATTCCTCTAGTTACAAGCTTTCCAAAAATGTATACTTTTGCTATCATAGGTTGAAAACTTTTTCTGTTATAGTCATTTTTATAAATCCGGTAAATTGAGGCTGATTATTCATGTTTACTGTGTAGCGAATAGGAAGAAAGCTGATGTTCATGGTCTTATCCATAATTAATTAGTTGTTACAAATAGTTGACAAGTCTGTTGAACCACATACTTAAAAGACTACTAATTATCCTTTAAAATGGGACCAGAATGGTGTGTGTAACATTAGGGGATGACTAGTTATTGTAAAAAGAACAAAACATGGGATTATCCCCATTGAGTTTGTACAGGCAGCACCCCTTCCAGCGGCACCCCTTCCAGCACCACCCCTGGTCCCCAAACATCAAACAGCTGTATCTCCCATTCTGTATTAGCTATACTAATGCCATTTTGCAGGCAGATAGCTTGTTGTTAGGGCTTTAAAATGATACCAAATTTGTTGAGATAGCTTTTGTGGTTTTAAAAATATTTGAGGAAAATGACAGCATGAAACTAAAAAATGTAACGGCACCACCCTATTGGGAGGCGAGTTCATAACGCGTGACCATATACATGGAATATAACAACTATTTACATAAATATATACAGAACCATCAGATAAATTCAGCAAGGAAATGCAGAATTGTAATATACTTTAGAACACAAAATTTAAATTCCATGGATCTTTGTTTTAAATTGTTGCACTGACATATTCTCAAGTTCGGTTCTGATTGTTGATGGCAAGTTGTTCCAGGCATATGCTGCCCTAACATGAAACGTTCGCATACCTGAGTTCGACTTAAATTTCGGTACAACCAAAGTATTACTTGTGTGATTTCTTGTTACATGACAATGGTTATTATGAACAAATTCAAACTGCATCGATAAGTATGATGGACTTATATTTCTTAAACATTTATACACAATTAGTAAAAGGTGATTATGCCATCTTTTATCAAGTTTAACCCATTGAAGTGCATCCATTAAATCATTTGTTGGTGTTCTTATATCAGCTGAAAGTATTATCCTGGCTAAATTATTATGAAGAACCTGTAATTTTCTATGACATTCGGCAGAAAAGTTTGACCAAACTGTGCTTCCATAATCAAAGTGAGGAATAACAAGAGCATTTGATAACATTACAATAGTTTGATTTGGAAGAAAATGTTTCATACGTTTGATAATACCTGTTCTTTTAGAGACATTCTTACACATATAATCAACATGAGCTGACCAAGACAAATTGCTATCTAATTTTACGCCCAAGTATTTAAATTCATCTACCTTTTCAATGATGTTATTATTGTAGGTTAATTGTACATCTTGAAACGCATCTTATTACTAATCATGAATTTAGTCTTATCAACATTCAGGGTAAGCTTGTTTGCTTTGAACCAATTAGCTACTGTGCTTAAACATGATTCTAATTGATTTTGGAGATCAACAATATTTTTAGCTTTACACATTAATGAAGTATCATCAGCATACATTACTGTCTTACATTTATCTACAGCATTTGGTAAACAATTTACAAACATGATGAAAAGTAAAGGTCCTAATATAGAACCTTGAGGAATTCCTATGTTGATAGGTTGAAAATCAGACAAGGTTGAATTTACATTGACAGTCTGGAACCTGTTGCTTAGATATGACTTAAACCATAAAAGTTTGCTACTATCAATACCATAATTTTTAAGTTTCCTAAGAAGAATGTCATGGTTTACAGTGTCAAAGGCTTTTTTAAAGTCAATAAATATAACACCAGTAACATACCCATTATCCATATTTTTCAAAAATATAATCTTGAACATCAAGTAAAGTTGTTGAAGTGGAATGGTTGGGTCGAAAACCAGATTGAGCATTAGATAATAAGCCTGCGTTAGTTAAATAGACATATAGTTGATCATGAACAGCCCTTTCAATAATTTTAGAGATAATTGGCAACACTGAGATGGGTCTATAATTACCTACATCTGTTTTATCACCAGATTTAAATATTGGTGTTACCTTAGCTTTCTTCCATTCATCAGGGAAAGTAGATTCATTCAGGGACAGGTTGCAGATATGAGAAAGGCAATTTGAAATGATGGGTCCAGCCAATTTCAACAACCTGACATTGAATTGATCTAATCCTGGTGATTTACTATTATTCATATTACATATTTGTTTTAAAACAAACTCAGCTGATATTGTACTAAAATTAAACTTATTTTCCATAATACAGTTGTGACTAGAGCATACACTATTACAAGGACATTCAACATGATTATGTTCATTAAATTTACTACCAAGTTTATTACCAATAGATGTAAAGTACTTATTAAATTCATCTGCCATAACTTTAATATTTTCTGAACATTTGCCATCTTTGTTGGAAATTGATGTTGGTACACTTACAGTTTTGCTAGGTACAATTTTCTTAATTGTTTTCCAAAGATTTTTACTATCATGCATATTATTAACTACAGCTTCATTACAATAGTTCTTTTTCAGGTAAAACCTCATATTGTTTACTTTATTTCTGAGTGATTTAGCTTTATTCCAATCTTCTTGATTATTTGTCTTATGTGCCTTAGCAAAATAATAGTCCCTATCTTTACTTAGTCTGAAGTCCCCATTCATCCATTCAGGTAGACAACCTTTAATTTTTTTCTCTTTAAAAGGTGCATGCTTATCACATGCTTCAGTGAATAGAATTTGCCATTGATGAAGTGCGTCATTAACATTATCAATAGAGCAAATTTTATCCCAATCAATATTATTTATAGTATCAATAAAGTCAAGCTCATTGAAGTTTTTAAAACATCTAGATTTTACAATCTTTGGAGGAAGTTTAAGTTGATTACATTTTCTTACAACATATGTTAATGAGTGGTCACTGAGTCCCAAACTGTGTACACCACTCGATATTACAAGTTCAGGCTTAGATACAAAGATTAAATCTATTTTAGTTTTACTAGTTTCTGTTATCCTTGTATAATCTTTAATGATTTGTTTCATGTGCGAATTATTAGCCAAATGCGTTACTTTCCTTAAATTACATGTTTTTGCTTGATCTAAGTTGAAATCTCCTAAAATATACACATAATATGAATGTAGTATAGTAATTTCCAATGGAATTTTTTACAGTGTCTAGTTATACAAGGTGATAAAATAATGTCTTGTTATACAGGGTGGTAGAATAAAGACTTTTTCAAGTAGAAAAGAGAAAGAAATGTGTTTTATGGAGAAAATAACTGTCCAATGGTGTTTACAAATGGGTTCTTTACTTTAAAATATTTTAGACAATGTCTTAATCCAAATTTCAAAATTGAATTTGCATAAAATCTGAATTGTGTATGCAATTCATGGGGTAGGGGAACTTTATGCTACGGAACTGACGTTACTTTACATTACGTTACTTTACGTTACTTTATGTTAGTTTACGTTACGTTACCTTAGGTTACTTTACGTTACATTACTTTATGTTACGTTACTTTACGTTACTTAAGGTTACTTTACGTTATGTTACTTAACGTTACGTTAGATTACTTAACGTTACGTTAGGTTACATTACTTTACTTACACACACATTTATTTGGGGGTGGGGGGGGGGGGGATAAAAAGAAAGCTTCACACATGCCAATTCACATTTATTTTTACACTTTAATACCTTTAACATTTCCTTTGAATAAAAAAACATACACCCAATCTCATTGAAACAAAAATCTTTGTTTGTTTAAGCTGAGGCATTGTCTTTTTTAAAGACAATTCTTGTTACCAACATTTTATTTAACATTAGGACCTTTTTACCCCCCCCCCCCCCCCCCCCACCCCCCACCCCACCCCTTAGTTATCGGTAGACTATGGGTATGTTATAAGAAATTGAATGAGAGTTAATTCCCTGGGGTGCACTGACATTGGAAGGGGTATTATAGGTATGTGCTGCCCTGAAACTTTTTTACCTGCTAGCTCTTAACCCCCCCCCCCCCCCCCCCCTTTGAGACTCCCATTTTATTGACAATTCAAGAATCGCAAACATTTTCATTCCAAAGCCCCATTTGTCAGGAACATTTTTGCATTCTAAAACCCAAATTTTCCGAAAATGTGCATTCTTTACTGATCAAATTTGAAAAACAAACAAAATGGCACTCTGTCTAAGAACAAGTTTGTGAAAACCCCTACCATATACCTAGGACTACCTATAAATATATTTGTGTGACCATATACTTACTCCCCATTCCCTGACAAAACAGGCCTCTAGCCCGCCCATTCCATTTTAATGGAATTCTCATTTCAATGTACAGGGTGTCCCTAAAAAAGGGTGCACATATTCCATGTTTTCTCATTGATTACTCAGTATTTGGCTGTAATATTTATCTAAGCTTAAAGATAATTTAGTTGGCTTTCGAATGCCGTTAGTGTGATTGTAATTGCTTGTCCCAATCCAATGATATGCTTGATCAATCACGAGTATTTAAAAAGGGTTGTGTCACTTTTTAAGGAAAAAATATGCTTGTTGAGTCATTTTTCTCATGTAATAAACAGTATTTATTAATTGCTGTTTAAAGGAGCTACAAGATGACCAAATTACCTTTTAAATGCTGTTTGTTTTGTGTCATTTGCTTTATCCTATCGAAAAATATGCTTCTTTAAATTTGATCAGAGAAAGTCAAATGTGTGCTAATTTTTAAGAAGAAATGCTTCAAAGCGAGCGTTAAACTTAACATCAATTTTACACATGGACGATTTCGTACAGCGTACAGTTAATAGTTCATTATTTCGTTTGTTTACAGGATTGTTTACTCATGGTCAAACAAGCATCTCTGGATAGACTCAAGCAAATTCGACAAAACAAACTGCAAGCGAGAGAGAGCTTATTTATATACACTCGTCAAAAGAAGTTCCTGGACACTCATTGAAGTTCAAATATTTCACATAAATATTTAATATAAATAAAACAATTGCATGTCAAAATAAGCAGACAACAATTCTCTATCATGTCTGTATGAAATTAAGATGTACGCATTTATGCATGGCTGAGCACATTCATTAAACAATGGTAAGGTGCGTAAAAGGAAATTGCAAGAAATGAGCATTTACAGTCATTTGAATGGAGGGAGTATCCAATTTTTTGCAATCTTCTTGCCATTGTCAAGTGAATGGGATCTGCCATGCATGAGTGATCATGTCTAAATTCCATGTTAAGCTGTTAGAGGATTACTTTCTGCTTATTTTAATATACAATTATATATATATAATCATATATATAATTATATATATTCTATTAAATATTAATTTAATTTAAGTGTCCAAGAACTTCTTTTGCCGAGTGTAGTTATCTACCAAATCCAAAAATATGAAATGTTTAAAGATGAAAATGGCACATTCTCCAAAAAGCATATTTTTCTAAAAAGGGCACAAACTCGTATTTGAGTGCTCGTTGTTGATCAAACATATTTTGAAACTGAGAAAAGTCAACACAATAAAATAAACATCATTTGAAAGCCAACTAAATTATCTTTTAAATTATATATTACAGCCAAATACCGAGTAATCAATGAGGACAATGACGCAGAACACGTGCACCCCTTTTTAGGGACACCCTGTACACTTAAAATATCCTCAACCAATTTTAACAGAGTAACATTCTTTGAAATTTGCAAAATCATCAAGTTGAGTACAAAAAGTACAAGGTGTTTTTACTCACCCTGTAACTCTTAGATTCCTAAATATAACATTACTTGGCTACATTACCCTAGCTTCATCTGTACGTGAATTATAAGGTTTCACAATAATTGTCATCTTCATCTTCGATTGTATTGGAAGTATTGTATTGGTACCGTAAAATGGGAACACTTAAACCCACTTTTCTTACATTTTTATTCATTGCATGGAATATACTTAATGTTGATTTGATCATGGACTTATCCGACTGTCTGATAGAAAGTCCATGATTTGATAAACTTGTCTAGTTGATAAGAAACTAGCTTGGGCTCGCACATACAGGGTGTGTCAAAAAAGTGTCCCATGGGGAACAAAATTAATTAAAAATACTTCCCATGGTTTTTTTGTTGTTGCTTTCAACAAATAAACGGTTGGTAAGCCAAATTAGTCTTCTATCAAATACACTTCATCCCATTAAATGTCACCACCTAAAACTGCAGCGATATGATCAATTCAGTAACAAGAGTGCAAATCCCATTTTGGCCACATATGAACAAGACTTGGACTTTCAATTGAAAAAAAATGCATTTGTGATTCCAAAGTAGGGTATTAAATTGATGTTAAAAGTATACCAATAAAAAAACGTTACTATAAAACTTTGCTCAAATTTTCAAAGATAAAATCTATAAACTCTTTTATTTTTGGTGGGCCAAAGTTACCAATGAAGGACCAAATTATCCCCATTCTACAGTAATTGTTTTTATACCATTGGTAGGCCCATGTTTGTTAAAGAATGTATATGTTTTTCTTTGTTAAATTCAATAGGCCTATACTTGTGAGCGAAATAAAGTTAAAAAACATCTTGGAAGTATAGCTACTGCATTTCCAAGATTTGTGTGTGTATGGGAGTTCCAGTACAGGGTACTCAAATATCGTTGGTAGGTTGCTGCCAGTTCAAGGTATATTATGTGATCTTTTCCAGGAAACGCCCTCAATCCTCAAAAAAAAAAAATGAAAGCAGATTTTCTTGCAGATTTGCATTTCTGATCATAAATCGTACATACATTCCAAGTTACAGGACAATGATTCTTAATTACTTCAAAATCATGGTTTTAGAGTGAAAATAAACGCGCCGACAACTTATTTCCACTCTAAAACCATGAGGTAATTAGGAATCGTATCACTCTGTAACTTGGAATATATCCATGATTTATGATTCGAAATGTAAATCTGCAAGAAAATCTACTTTCTAAAAAAAATTATGAATAGAGGTGCTCCCTGGAGAAGATCACATAATATGCCTTTAAATGAAAATGGAACCAAGCATTTACTTTTTTTAAAGAAATAAGGACCATGTTTACCTGAAAGCTCTATTTTTGTTGGGGGTTGGGCAAAGATTGTCATTTTCTAGAAATTGCACACTTTGTATTAACAGATGAAGATTTTGTTTATTAACCAGACATTATGAAAATACAACCCTAGTATTATATAGTTGGCATATTCCTCAAATGAGTACTCCCTCCTGGATACTATCGTCCGCATTTATGTCAGACAATATAACACGGGTACGGTCTAAAAACAATACCTTTATTCTCTAAATATAAAATGTTACTGTACTTCATATTTTTCAATATTCAAAATTCCATTAAAATACCATTTTATAATCTTTTTTTATATTCATATTTTAAAATTTAGCAAAAACATGGGGTGGTGTGTTTATAATCTTCGTTTTGGCAAACATTTTACAACAAGGGATGAAAATAACAACTCTCCCCAATCATTAGTTGGGTTTGGACTGCCCCCATAAGTAGTTGGGTCTATTTAAAGGCATATTATGTGATCTTTTCCAGAGAGCGCCATCTATTCATGATTTTTTTTTAGAAAGTAGATTTTCTTGCAGATTTACATTTCCGATCATAAATCATACATACATTCCAAGTTACAGAGCGATACGATTCCTAATTACCTCAAAATCATGGTTTTAGAGTGAATTTAGAGTGGAAAATATAAACTGTCGGAATTCCGACAGTTTATTTTCACTCTAAAACCATGATTTTGAAGTAATTAAGAATCGTATCGCCCTGTAATTTGGAATGTATGCATGATTTATGATCAGAAATGTAAATCTGCAAGAAAATCTGCTTTCTATTTTTTTTCGATGTTGAGGGCGTTCCCTGGAAAGATCACATAATATACCTTTAATAAAAACCAGACCCCACTTTCATACTCCTGGAAACACAAGCACATCGTAACCCAAAATGTGTAAATACACTCCCGCCCAGTGACAATTTACATTGCATACCTTGAAAAAGAAATGGCTCAGAATTACAAACATACATAAGAAGACACCAGACAACATGTTTTGTTCATTTTCCCAAATTATTTGCATGATTGCATCTTTTATTACATAATAATTTTCAATTTTCAGTAATTGAATGTTGAATAAATCAATACAAAATGTTACAAATCATACAGGAATGTGAGATATGACGGGTATTCATAATAAAGGTTAAGAGTTTAACAGATTCACTGTCTTAAACTTGTCTGACTGCGAACCCGTTAAACTCTTAATCTATATCAAACAGGTATAAAGATACAAAATAAATAACTTAACTATTTACATGAGACATGTATAATGAGTAAATCATATAATAAATGCAACAGTTTATTTCAGCTTCTTATGACCCAAAAAAGGTCACTTTCAAGTGACACATACAAATAATAGAAGCCTGGTGCCTGCATATAAGGCTGGCACTTTCAAACCCTGGAAAGACATGAGAATTTCCCTTTTTTTCCTTCTTTTGAGAATTTCCCTTCTTTTGGGGTCAAAATGTTCTGCACCTTCTTTTAATTTCAGCCAGTTTTTGGCCTTTATAGCCTGATTTCTCACACTTTTTCAAGCGTTTTAGGTTTTTTTAAAATCTGTTCATTCTCATGCCTGACTGGGGCACTGGGTGAGCAAGAGAAAACTATCAAAAAAGGGGAACTTTGAGTGACAAATTTATCTTAAAAAGTTGGTCTTTGGGTTAAAGATTTGCCAATTGTTTGCAAAATAAAGGCCTTTGAAGTGGGAGTGTTTACATTTTGGAAGCGAGGCTGAAAAAAGGGAGGGAACCATAACAGCCTTACATGCGTAGCACAACAAATGGGATGGCCAAACATGCTCCATAATGCTGATGCTGAACACATGATTCTGAAAAGGAATCTTATATTTTTTTACACCATTTGTCTCTTACAGGAGTATTTGAAAAATATAAATCCAACTTACATATTTGGTGAATAGATTTGTTGAATTACGTAGAAGTAAGGCAAAAAATAGAGATTGTTTTGCCCTCACAAGCCTAAAATCGGGAAGGTCGGCGGGCCGGATTTTTTAAAAATCTTTAAAAAAAAATTAGTATACCAAATCAACCATTTTTTACCTATTATTTCAGTCAACATTTGTGAAGATACTAAGGTAAATTCATACTGGCTGTATTTTCTACCCAATGGTGAGTATTTTCTTGAAGTACACATCCATGAACAAATATTCACCCTGGATTCTATAACAGAAACTGCTTGAAAGTATGGAATATCCACATATTATATTGTATACTGAATTAAAGACAACGATGGAGAGAATGAGACTAAATAAAAACAATACACTAATTGCATTTTCTTTCTCGTGCGTGGAGTATAAACCCGAGCTTGTTGTTTGGTTTTCTGGGTTTCGTTAGCTTTTACACACATTTATCAACCGGAAGATAGGTAAAAATAGTGTTGAAATATTTTAAAAATCTTTAAACAAAAAAAAATCTTAATAAAAAAAACCCGGCCCACAATTCTCGTAATTTTGACCCGGCCGGATGAGAGCAACACAACTCTTTTGTTTGCTGGCTTAAACAATATGCTTGTCAAAACCAATATATGAATACTCCCATATTTATTTATTTTTATCTTTTGTGTTTTAAGTTTTTTTAAATCTTTTGTCACATATTGATATTTCATCCTCATACATCGGAGGATTTCATCAGAATAGCAATGATCCATTTTGGCAGGAAGAAACATCTCCAAAATTTCAAGTTCAGTATCATATATTTGACAACCATATTGTTTGCTTCTTATCAAAATAATGGTTGAAACCATATGCTTATACAATTCTTATACAGAACTTGAAAATGTTCAATTTACATACCATCTTATAAATACAATAACAGACTGTATAACATCCAGTACCATTTATTAATCATTTTTATAAATCCTCATTAAATAGTTTCCATCAAATGCAAAAACTTATCTTCTCAAAATTAATACTCCTTTTACAGTCCATTCATCTGCCTTTGTGCAGTGACATTATAGCATATTGTTATGAACTCAGCTTTTCAACTGTTTTATGGGTGGACATACCTCTCAGGTTCAGTGGTATCTACCTTTGTGGAGTGACATTATTGTATATTGTTATGAACTCAGCTTTTCAACTGTTTTATGGGTGGACAGATCTCTCAAGTTGAGTGGTATCTACCTTTGTGCAGTGACATTATAGCATATTGTTATGAACTCAGCTTTTCAACTGTTTTATGGGTGGACAGACCTCTCAGGTTAAGCGGTATCTACCTTTGTGGAGTGACATTATTGTATATTGTTATGAACTCAGCTTTTCAACTGTTTTATGGGTGGACATACCTCTCAGGTTAAGCGGTATCTACCTTTGTGGAGTGACATTATAGCATATTGTTATGAACTCAGCTTTTCAACTGTTTTATGGGTGAACATACCTCTCAGGTTAAGTGGTATCTACCTTTGTGGAGTGACATTATAGCATATTGTTATGAACTCAGCTTTTCAACTGTTTTATGGGTGAACAGACCTCTCAGGTTAAGCGGTATCTACCTTTGTGGAGTGACATTATAGCATATTGTTATGAACTCAGCTTTTCAACTGTTTTATGGGTGGACAGACCTCTCAGGTTGAGCGGTACCCAACATCGAGAATACCAGTAGCAACAATAACAATCGCAAAAAGAACAGAAAAAGAAACGTAATATGGTACAACTCCCATACAGTATGAATGTAAAAACCAGTATAGGCGCCATTTTTTTTCAAACTCATTGGCAAGCATTTCCCACGCGGGCACAAGTTGCACAGTATATTCAACAAAAACAACCTGAAAATAAGCTACAGCTGCATGAAAAACATGCAGCAAATAATAAAATCCCACAACTCAAAAATCATAAATGAGAACAAAAACAATGACATGAAAAATTCATGCAACTGCAGAGAAAAAGCAACTTGCCCCTGCCCGGGAACTGCTTAGCCAATGACGTTGTATATATGGCCAACGTTTCATCAGCCAACGAAACGGCTGGCTACATAGGACTCGCGAGTGGGCAATTCAAAACTAGGTATAATAACCACAACAAATCATTTTGACATAAACAGACAAGAAACAGAACTCTCCAAATATCTCTGGGACTTATAAACAAAAAACATCAACTTTACTATCCAATGGGAAATACTCAAATCGTGTAACACAATCAGGCGTGCTTCGGGTCAATGCAATCTCTGCATGGAGGAAAAGCTCCAAATATTATACAAAAGGCGTGACAAAACCATCCACTTGATCAACAAGCGTAGCAAATTTATATCTAAGTGCCGTCATAACAACAAAAGGAGAAAATTGCGCACCCGTGCTAAGAAAAAGAAATAATCATTACTATTGCGTTGAACATACAATAATACCTGATGATCGCCGTAGAGACAACATCACTTTACGTGCGTGAAACTCCAAAGTAGTGACTCAATGTAAACACTGCGTGTTTCAAATTTATATATATATTTAAGCAATAGCCAGCAATAACGAATTTAGTCTAGCTGAGATGACATTTCCAGAGTGGTTGACGGAATCCAGCATAGTATTTATGGAGGATGAAATTCTAAAGAGTATGGAAAGGGAAATCCGTGAAGCTCAATCTACCCAACTGTAAGTAAATATTATTATTATATTACATTTATTTAATTATTTGACAGGTAAATATAAGTTAAACTACCATGCCACATGTTTTGACTATATTGTATATAATATATAATAGTTTTATTTTACATTATTACAGTACGCGATTCAAATCCCAACTATGGTTCGAGAGAATCCATAAGGAATGGAGGATGATTTGTCCCGAACTCTCAGATGAGACGCATACAGCGATGACTCGAAAAGGGGTAAACACCCTTAGAAATCTGGATACAGAGGAGAAGAGAAGACGGAGAGAGGCACGAAAGGAACAAGAGGAGAAGAAGAGAAGATTAGAAAGATGAGATCAACAACAGAAGAAATGGAAGGAGCAACACCAGAAAGAAGAAGAAGAAAAAGATGGAGAAGCAGAAAAGGCACCAACAGTACCAGCGATTCCTGAAGAATCTGATGATGATGAAGCAGGTCAATCAGTATATACTAGTACTGTCCGTACCTATGCCGCAGTTGTTAAGGAGGGTAGGTTTGATCAGAGAAAAGTTACTGATTATTTTCAAAAGGGGGATCAAATGTCAATGGGTAGAAGGAATGGCCCAACTCCAAAGCGAAGTTCGGATGAAAGTACGGCAAAAAGCTTTAAAAAGCCTCGCAAGGATGATGTAATTTCTGAAGAGCCTGGTACTTCATCCGATCGTAGCAAAGAGGGAGAAACCACGCCTTCTAATCAACCTTTGAAAGAGAGTGATGATGTAATTTCGGAAGAGCCTAGTACTTCATCCGATCGTAGCAAAGAGGGGGAAACCACGCCTTCTAATCAACCTTTGAAAGAGAGTGATGATGTAATTTCGGAAGAGCCTAGTACTTCATCCGATCGTAGCAAAGAGGGGGAAACCACGCCTTCTAATCAACCTTTGAAAGAGAGTGATGATGTAATTTCGGAAGAGCCTAGTACTTCATCCGATCGTAGCAAAGAGGGGGAAACCACGCCTTCTAATCAACCTTTGAAAGAGAGTGATGATGTAATTTCGGAAGAGCCTAGTACTTCATCCGATCGTAGCAAAGAGGGGGAAACCACGCCTTCTAATCAACCTTTGAAAGAGAGTGATGATGTAATTTCGGAAGAGCCTAGTACTTCATCCAATCGTAGCAAAGAGGGGGAAACCACGCCTTCTAATCAACCTTTGAAAGAGAGTGATGATGTAATTTCGGAAGAGCCTAGTACTTCATCCGATCGTAGCAAAGCCATGCCTTCTAAACAACCTTTGAAAGATAGTGTCTCATCAGCAAGAAAACATACTATCCAAGTTGAAGATGACGTCGCTGATGAGGCACCAGCATCACAGTCTAAGTTTCAGAAGTTGGGCTATAGCATGGAGAAGGTACGAGATTGCGCAATAAACGATTTAATGTGCAAGAGTGTCATTACCAAATTTCCAAATCCCTCCTCAAATACTTATTCCACCATTCATGATCCAATCATAGATTTGGAAATAGTATTTGAAGAAGCTATAGCCCAATTGAATATCAGTAGGATGCATGGGAGAGACTGGATTCAATTTATTTTGATATCCCCTGAATTAGTTGATCCTATTTGTATTCCATGGATTTTAGGTAAAGATTTAACAATTGAAGATATTTTTAACCGAAATTGAAAAGGTGTTACAATCATATGAAAACTTTACTCTTCATAATGGGGTTAAATTGATTATCAAACATGTGGCTGCACCCATTGGTGCAGGGAAAAAGTTTGGCCTTTTAACTGATACAAATAAATGGGCTGGATCCAAAAGGGGTATTTGCACTATGAAAAATGAATTGTGTTTTGGAAGAGCAATTACTACCTGCAAGTATCACGAAACAACTAAAAAAGGTGAAAAAAGCTCCACTGCCTGGAATGCTATTAGAAAGGGGGAAGCACTTCTTGAAAAATTATCTAGAGAGTGTTGTGATATTCAGAACTATTTTATTTTCCCTGCACCCATTGGTGCAGGGAAAAAGTTTGGCCTTTTAACTGATACAGATAAATGGGCTGGATCCAAAAGGGATATTTGCACGATGAAAAATGAATTGTGTTTTGGAAGAGCAATTTAATATTACCTGTAAGTATCACGAAACAACTAAAAAAGGTGAAAAAAAGATCCACTGCCTGGAATGCTACTAGAAAGGGGGAAGCACTTCTTGAAAAATTAACTAGAGAGTGTTGTGATATTCAGAACTATTCTATTACATAGCGCAATGCCATTATAAATTTAAAGTGTGCAACACGCCCTTATCCAGCACCATCTATTCTCCACCACATTAGCATGAACAAGGAGCTCGATCATAATAAATACATGAACGATTAACTAATATAGTAATCCGTGTACCGAAGTATTATTTCAGCGAGTTGTATCAAAAGCAGGCATTTAATTCCTCTAGGCCCTGTTTCTATAGACCAATTTTCCAATTTTGATGAGGCTCTGGGGTCACAGTATCGCCTTGTAGTATTCAATTCCAGGGATAGAGAGGGGTATATTTATGAGAGTGATAATCCAAACTATAAGGAATCAATTTATTCATTTTACCATAATAATCATTATGATAGTGTCATTTCACCCAGTGCCTTTATGGGTACCCACAAATTTTGTAAAAAATGTCTACATGGTTTTGACCATTGGTACAACCATAAAACGTGTCGCGATGGTTCTCACGCTACCTGTGCGCAATGTATGACCCCTTATTGCAATGCGCGTATCCCTGATGAAAAATATCAAGTGAATTGGATTAATTGTGAAAGCTGTTGTAGATACTTCAAAACACAATTATGTTTTCGATTTCACTAGCCTCTATAGTTTTATAAATAAATATTCCAAATACCCAATTGGTAGGCCTCAAATTATAAGGGAGAACTTTATAAATATAAAAGATTATTTCGGTTTTGTACAGTGTAAAATGTTACCGCCTCAAGATCTTTATATACCCGTTCTACCACAAAAATCTGAAAAGGGTAAATTATTATTTCCGTTGTGTCACACTTGTGCCCTAACTAGTCAAACAACTCCTTGTAAACATACTGATAAACAAAGAACATTAGAAGATGTATGGGCCGCCCCCGAGCTTGATGAAACTATTGAGCTAGGTTACGAAGTTATCGCGATTTCGGAAGTGTGGCATTTTGAGGAATCAATACAATATGATCCTATTACGCATGAGGGTGGATTATTTACTGATTATATAAATTAATTTTTGAAGGTGAAGCAGGAATGTTCAGGTTGGCCTGATGATGTGAAAATGGACGAAGAAAAAGAATCATATATTAAGGAATACTTGAAGAGTGAAGGAATACAATTAGATAAAGATAACATTAAAAAAAATAAGCCACCATTGTGGCCTAGTTTGATACAGTCCTTAAAAGGACTGTATCCAAACTAGTCATTAATGTGCTATTGGGGCGCTTTGCATTACGTTCAAATCTTTCTAAAACTGAATTCCTATCATCACCAAAACGTTTATTTTATTTATCAGAAGACCCAGAAATGGAATTAGATGATTTACTCATTCACAATGAGACAACGTGTGAAATAACGTATCATCAAAAAGAAAACTATATCACTACTAACCCTACTACGAGTATAACAATAGCTGCCTTTACAACCGCATGGGCTAGATTGAAATTGTATTCTGTTTTAGAGAAACTGAATACAAGGGTTTTGTATTTGATACTGATTCAATTATCTGTGTACATAAGGAGGGGGAATGCAACCCTGAACTCAGTTCAAATTTAGGGGGTCTTACGAACAACATAAGGAGGGGGAATGCAACCCTGAACTCAGTTCAAATTTAGGGGGTCTTACGAACGACATAAGGAGGGGAATGCAACCCTGAACTCAGTTCAAATTTAGGGGGTCTTACGAACGACATAAGGAGGGGGAATGCAACCCTGAACTCAGTTCAAATTTAGGGGGTCTTACGAACGACATAAGGAGGGGGAATGCAACCCTGAACTCAGTTCAAATTTAGGGGGTCTTACGAACAACATAAGGAGGGGGAATGCAACCCTGAACTCAGTTCAAATTTAGGGGGTCTTACGAACGACATAAGGAGGGGGAATGCAACCCTGAACTCAGTTCAAATTTAGGGGGTCTTACGAACGACATAAGGAGGGGGAATGCAACCCTGAACTCAGTTCAAATTTAGGGGGTCTTACGAACGACATAAGGAGGGGGAATGCAACCCTGAACTCAGTTCAAATTTAGGGGGTCTTACGAACGACATAAGGAGGGGGAATGCAACCCTGAACTCAGTTCAAATTTAGGGGGTCTTACGAACGACATAAGGAGGGGGAATGCAACCCTGAACTCAGTTCAAATTTAGGGGGTCTTACGAACGACATAAGGAGGGGGAATGCAACCCTGAACTCAGTTCAAATTTAGGGGGTCTTACGAACGACATAAGGAGGGAGGGGGAATGCAACCCTGAACTCAGTTCAAATTTAGGGGGTCTTACGAACGACATAAGGAGGGAGGGGGAATGCAACCCTGAACTCAGTTCAAATTTAGGGGGTCTTACGAACGACATAAGGAGGGGGAATGCAACCCTGAACTCAGTTCAAATTTAGGGGGTGTTACGAACGACATAAGGAGGGGGAATGCAACCCTGAACTCAGTTCAAATTTAGGGGGTCTTACGAACGACATAAGGAGGGGAAATGCAACCCTGAACTCAGTTCAAATTTAGGGGGTCTTACGAACGACATAAGGAGGGGAAATGCAACCCTGAACTCAGTTCAAATTTAGGGGGTCTTACGAATGACATAAGGAGGGGAAATGCAACCCTGAACTCAGTTCAAATTTAGGGGGTCTTACGAACAAGATCCCTGGTTCATCTCACATAACTTCCTTCGTGAGCGGCGGCCCGAAGAATTACTCTTTTGCTTTGAACACTGGTGAAACATTTTGTAAAGTTAGTCGGAGCACCACTGCCAGAATTGTTGTTGGGTAATGAAGACACAGAGACAGGATATGATCTTGATGAAGAATTGGATATGGTTTCCGATAGTGAGACGGACCCACATGACACTAATACGGTTGAGAGTGATGACACCATCATCATTGTGGATTATGAGGACAGTCCGCCTGATGTAGATGACCAGCCATGGAGCGAGGACAGTGACAGCGACTGTGATTAACTGCTCCCCCCTTTTAAAGCATGAACAGTATTTATTGCTGACAATGTATGGTTTCTCATGATAGGTTGATTCATTCTTTTGGAAATATAACTTCCATTCTTTTGTAAAAGTATCACAGGGGAATTTGCTCTAATCTATAAAGATGTCAACAATATCAATGTATAATCACATCATTGCTTCAAAATAGATTCTAAATTACATTTTGTTTTAATGGGCAGTCACAATCAAATCAAACTTAAACAGAAACAGTAAGGATCTCTTCATTTAAAAGGGCCGGAAGATCACTAGTTTCAAAATGTTTGTGTTTTTAAAGAGAAAGAAAACTCACATTGTAAAACTTTAAAATGTGCTTTCATTAAACAATTAACTTAAGTTATAGGTTAATTTAGGAATGCAGTATACCTATAACTGAAAAGGAAAACCCATATTTAATATACTGTACATTGTATACTATACTGAAAAGGAAAACTGTTTACATTAACTTCATTTTTTGTTGTACTGGAAAAGATCCATTGGAATGAGTTGCTGCTGAGAAAAATAACTCAGATTTATTTATAATTTATAAGTATTTCTTTCCTTTCACTGAGAAAGAAAAAAAAGCCAGATACGGCAAGGAAAAAAACTCTGTTTTACAGGCCCAACCGACCCACTTTTTCGTTTTTCAAGATTAAAAAAAAACAGCAATTGGATACTTTTTTCTCAAATCATGTAAAATCAGCCGTTTTTTGGCTATCCCACGAGTTCCTAGAAGAAATCCAAAATGTGGTTCAGAAGGAGAAATACACAGAATTGGCAGATGGTTTTGTGGCATGGCAGAGGCCACTGTAAACATGGCAAATACAGAGACACATCAAATGTCACCAGAAACTGGCTTCAAAGATGATGAGGAGATTTTGGATCAAAAAGGAAATTTGGAGTTGCAATGCTGTTCCTTTGTGCTTTCGGATGAAACAATGCAGTGCCTTCTATCATTGATTGGACTAATATTGCCAGAATATAGTAAGCTGATTACATACACATATTCATCAAGGGTGAAGCCCTCGTTTGAATATGTAATTTATTTCTCCCCAACCCAAGGGTAGTTTGAGTTGTAAACATTGGCATATGGCCCAACCACCTCTAGATATATCATGTAAATGACAAACCTAAAACAAATCTTTGATATACTACCAGTGTAGTTGACAGAAAACAGATGTTTCTGTTTCAAAACAATGACCAATGTTTTGATATTCCTGGGATGCTAGTTTGTTGGGTAATGGACAATTCAGTCCAGTTGCAGATTACCAATTATTTCTACCTCGCTAAGTGCTTTGGATTTAGGGCTACCAATCAGCATCGCCATTTGCAATGTGAACAGTTTGTGTTTACTGAGGATGAAGCTGGGAAATATGTTCAGTTCAATAGACGAGCTTCAAAAATTTTCCAAGGAGATCAAAATCAGCGATATCTACAAGCCAAAACAACTCGTCAATATGAGGATCCACACAATCCAAATTGTGCATACAATATCATCCTATTGCGAATTTATTTCCACTGCTGGAGCTTATTACAGGAATTTTCTACCCAGTACACCAAGTTTGCCAATTCGATATGGAACACAAACTGTCGGAATCAATACTCTCCGAAATTGTATCAGAGACATGATGCGTAAAATTGGAGAGGATGGCTATTATACAGGGCACTCAGTAAAGGTAACGTGCGGGACGCAGTTGTTTGATTCCACAGATGAACAATTAACACAGCACAGGACAGGCCATAGATTTACAGCTTCTGTTCGGAAATACAAAAGAATATCATGTCATACAGAGAAAGAACTGAGCATCAAGTTGGACCCACCAGCACCTGTGCAGAGATTCGGAGGAAAGCATTATGATCAGGTATTCTTGCCAACACTACTTCCTTTGAATTGTCAAAGACTGACAATAAAGGTAGTTATAAGAAATTGTTTTCATATGACAAATCCAAGGTTAGATGAAGTATAATAATAAAACAAATTATTATACTCACTTGTGACAGTTTCATGCTACACTGAGCACTTCTTCAGACTATTTGACGTCAGATCTCATCACAGGCTTTTTATCCTGTCGACCACCGGAAGTAGAGGGCGGTCTTGATGAGATTAACTGATCGTAAATGTTGTTAATCTCATCAAGACCGCCCTCTACTTCTGGTGGTCGACAGGATAAAAAGCCTGTGATGAGATCTGACGTCAAATAGTCTGAAGAAGTGCTCAGTGTAGCATGAAACTGTCACAAGTGAGTATAATAATTTGTTTTATTATTATACTTCATCTAACCTTGGATTTGTCATATGAAAACAATTTCTTATAATAATTAATGAACAATCCTGATGAACTTACACCAAGATAATAAAGGTAGTGTTCGAAGTGCTACAAAAGGCAGAGGCTGCCTACAATATGCCAAAAGGAGCCACCAATATCTACCCACCACCCTTAGAAGAATTATTTAAGGGGCTCTGTTTATTTCCAACCCTCATTTTCATCGCTCAGTAAATTTCAACAGCCATATCTCAAGAATATCAAGAATATCAAGAACTGTAAAACTCTTAGCCATTTCAAATCATCTCTTAAGACACACTTATATTCACAATTGCTTTTGATGATTGATTACCCTGTTTACAATGTTTTTGCATTTTCATCGCTCATTAAATTTCAACAGCCATATCGCTTTTATAATTTTGTTATTCATTATTGATACAATTAAAGATGATCTTGTGTTAATTTTACTTCATCTTCTATTGTTGTTCTGTTTTTTCCTCTTATATAGAGCACTCAAACACCCTCATGCAGTACTAAGTGGTACTGATTGCATAGTGATACTGATTGCATTCCACCGCACAAGCTCCGCAAAGCCTTGAATTCATTTGCCAGACTTCTGGACATATTCTCCAAAGATAGTCTGTACTAACAGGAGCTTCAATATCAAGCGGTCCACACACTGCCAACGTAGGATCGATTGTTCCTGGAATATAATGCCTCCTCTGAACGTCCAGAAAACAACAAAACTCTAAGGAATCACATCCATGGAATTAAAAGGAGACAGTCGTATTACATGAAAGCTTTCCATCACAAGATTCTAAGAGTGGTGAGGTCAAGTGTACTCTGGGGCAAGGAAGCTTCTCCTGATGTATTCCAAAGGTAACTCTCCACTGTGTCCTGCACAGTTTTCAACGATGATCAGCCTCATACGAGACAAGGCCAAATTCACAGCTTTGACTGATCTTTTATTCAGCATGCATGCACCAGCAGAGTTGTTGTTTCAGACACCCACCAGCCATCAGCAACTCTTCCAGCTGATTCTATACCGTCAACCTCCACGAATGGTGGTGATGGGGGATTTACTATACCTGGAGCTATCGTAACCCATCGATGCATTTTACCTAACACACAAGCACGTGCCGTAATAATTCCATGGGAGGAAGTAGCTTGACATCAGTCAGTCATGTCTTTGACTTATTAATCAAAGATATGATGTTTACCAAGAAAATGTATATAGAGGACAATAGTTTTAATGTGGGCGTTTGGGGTTAATAACCTTATGTTATTGTGAATATTGTATTGTGATTGGTTAATTAACATGAACGTAGGTGACTTGGAAGTGAGATGAAAGTTGTGAGGAGAGGAACTAAGTTAGTTCAGCTTGAAAAGTTAAGAGAGGAACATCGAGTTAAACTCCGCTCGAAGATAGTGACAAATCTCAATTATACATTGTACTCTGAGTAGGGACGCATAAACTTGTAATTCGTCGAAATAAAGAAACAGCTTTTAAGTAATGACGGAACTCTTACACATCTTTATACCTCTCGTCTCTTGCCGTCTTTGAGCTAGTTCACCCTACAAAGCCCAATGATATTTGGTGGAGAATCTGCCGTCTCATTTTACTTTTATGATAACGAGGGCACGAGCACAACAAATGGCAGCAGCAGGAAACCAGTATGTTCCGCTAAAGAAATTTACGGGCTACAATGATGTAGCACCAGCTACAATGATGTAGCACTAGCAGTCTGGCTGGAGAAATATGCAATTTCCAACAAACACTTTTAAATGTAGGACTATACTTAGGTGATGCCCCCTATACGTGGTATCGTCAATTAGCAAATGCTACCAAACAGAACTTGGCCCTGCTTCAAGCAGCTTTTAATGCCAAATACATGCAGCATGATGGACTAACATGGGCTTAGGGCCGAGCTAGCGGAGTGCCGTCAAGCGCCAAATGAAACTGTAGAAGACTATGCAGAAGATATCGAGAAGCAATGTGGACAACTAATTAAATATCCAAGGACAGCAAATGGTAGAATATTTTATTTGGGCCTTTGTCCAAACATCAGAGCGCTGGTGATAAAAGATCAACCGGCGGGGCTTATTGAAGCCACTAACACCGCCCGCATTAAAGAGACTATTGCTGAACAATTGAAGATAGTGAAAGAGGAACTGGCTGCATTTACTATCAATGCAGCATCAGCACCGCGGCTGCACAAGTACAACAGCCTTATCAGCAACAAAGTCAGCAACAGCAGCGCTCGGGCGACGTGATGTTTGCAGTTATTTCTAGTGATCGAAGTAGTGAATCATTAGGTTATAATTACCAAGCCTAATCTCATCGTTACATGGTGGCAGTGGCTATGGAAACGTGAACTTGAAGTTTAGAGAAGGAGTGTGTCGTCTCATCGACATTGATGAAATTAAGCAGAGACATTCCATCTGTGAGAAGTATCTTTAGGCCGCCTTGTCGGCTAATTGAGTCGTCTTATCGACATAATTGGAGTATTTCGCCGCCCTGTCGGCAAGTTGACTTTCGTCGTCTCATCGCCAATAAAGTGTTGTTCGCCGTCTTACCGGCTATTGAGAGAATTTTACGGAACTGAGGAGTAATCAATGTTTTTATTTTGGCCGTCCTACCGGCAATTGCAAGAGCTGTTAGAATTCGGGGATGAATTGACTATTTTTGATGAGAATGTCGAGGATATCATAAGTACTGTCGGTACAATTGATGATATACCTGTTGGTACCAAATTGGTCAGACAATTTGACCAACTTGTAGTTCCTACACAATGTAGACAAAGTAAAGACATCAAAAAAAGTAACGCGGCTGTTGTAAAAGCACCTATAATTTTAAAATTGTTAATCATATTCTAAAAATGAGAACACCAGGAGACGGACAATTTAATTACGGTGATTTTGACACCTTGTTTGTTAAAATCGATAAAGTATTGTTGTCGCGGTATGTGCTTACAGATAAAAAGTGCCATTTCCATTGTTGCATTAACTCCTATTGAACTTTCTGATTCAGCGTGAAGATAATAGCGGGAATTTTGATTAGCTGTTCTTGTTGTGCTGTAAACATGATTAGCATAATCCGGGACAAATTTAATGGGGATGACAGGCGTACTTCTTTACAATTAAAAAGGATGAATTTATTTAAAACTCCAAATGCTCAGAAGGTCCGAAAAGACAGACAGGACAGGTCATCGCCATGGACAAACTATCAAAATTCCCCCTATTATCTTCACGCTGAATCAGAGAGATCAATAGGAGTTACTGCAACAATGGAAATGGGCACTTTTCATTTGTAAGCACATACCGCGACAACAATACTTTATCGATTTTAACAAACAAGGTGTCAAAATCACCGTAATTAAATTGTCCGTCTCTTGGTATTTTCATTTTTAGAATATGAGTAACAATTTAAAAATTATAGGTGCTTTTGCAACAGCCGCGTTACTTTTTTTGATGTCTTTATACTGAAACTTGCTCATGATGCCCCAATGGCAGGGCACCTGGGGGTCACTAAGACTAAGGATAGAGGTTTAGCACATTTCTACTGGCCGGGTGTGTTTAGGGATATATAGAGAATTATTGTAGGTCATGTGGCGTGTGTCAGTTTATTGATAAGGGTAAGGCCAAGGGCAAGCATCCGCTTTGCCCCATGCCTATTATAGACACCCCCTTCAAACGTATTGTAACTGCGTTCACCTTGCGAGAAGTTGTATTGATATAACACATGTCCTCCTAAGAAGCTGTTACTAACACATTGTAATTGTGTCACTACCAAGAAGGTTAAAGCACATGGTATTTGTTGTTGATTATTGACTGTTGCTAGAGTATATTGCCTGTAGTGTGAATAATAATTGCAATGTTTCCAATTATATCTTCCAGCTCCCATCATGAACTCAAGGGGAATGTATGTGTGCCGATCCTGCGACAGGGCCTTCTTCAAGAGGACCGTTCGTGACAGGCACAAAGAGAGACATAATGAGGACAACGAACGGCAGTTGGGAGTTTACTCGAACCGTGCTGGAAGCAGATATGGACGGCCAGGCTGCCAACCACGACGGGAGAGAGCCGGGAAGAAAAATTGATACAAGTGCCACAACAAATTGTGTCGTGCCAAGCGTCCCCAACGTCTACACGAAAGTTGGGCCGCCCTGCTCGAACACAAGGCACGGGAGCACCCGGCACCGAAGCCCATCCTGCCTGTGCCCCCTCCACCTGAATTGCCAGCCATGGTTTCGATTCATGCCCCGGACGGGCCACTGTTTCTCGATGATCAGCGCCGCGTCGTGGCCTCTACACCCCTTACTCTGCCTGGAAGTGCAGAAGATCCCCATGTCCCCCTACTCCACCAGTCACCCCTGTCCCCTTCGATTTTAATTTAAATTAAATATTAAATATAAATTATTTATGACCAGTGCCCGACCCTCGATCGCGCTCCGTCATATGGTGGCAGCTACTGACTACGAACTCACTCCATCGCCGAAATATGAAGTAAACAAACGAAGATAGAAGATGATATTAAAGTGCTTCGCACAAATTTCTAGACAAAAGTTCAAATACAGAGGAAGGATTGAAGATACCGAAGCGAGCGGTGAGTTGTATTGTATGTTATTGTAGACAAGCAAGAGTATATATTAAAGATTCCTAACAAATCAAACATTGGGCTCAAAACCTAAATCTACGTAAACAGATATTCACTATTGGACCGTTAGCAGAAAGTCTTATTAAAGACTGTGGGGTTGTAGGGATCACCGACGACAACGTAAGATCCAAACTCTTACAAGAAGCAAACTTGGATCTAATAAAAGCCACCGAGGTTTGTAAAAGCACAGAACAATCTAAAAAACACATGAACGCTCTGCAGAATGCCACAAATGTAGACGCTGTACGAGCTAAGACTGGACGCCAGTGAGAGCTCTGATGGAGAAGAGGTTATAACACACTAATCAAGATGAAACACCAGAAGCCACTACAAGATATGAGCATACGTCAGTTGAAGTCCCTTGCAGAAGACAGCAGAGTGGATATATCAACTTGCATCGAAAAAAGGGACCTCATTGAGGTGCTTGAAGCTGTGAGTGTGACCCCCGAAATGCAAAGCTTCTCCGAGTCCTCAAGTGATAATGCCGAATTCTATTCAGAGTCAGATGAGGACATCCCCAGAAAGAGAAATAAACTGAATTCAAGGTTGCGAGGAGGTAAATTGCGAGGAGGTAAAATCACTACCCTTCAATATAGATAGTCTCAGAATGTTCAAAATTTCAACAGAGAAAAGTCCAGATCCAGGGGCTATAGGGTAGTGCATGGAGGGAGAACTTTTCTCTGACGTATCCTAGACATGCTTAATAAGTTAAAGCGCCCCTATCAACAAGCGCGACTTGATGCAGCATGCAAACAAGATTTAAGGTGGTGGAATAATTTCATCAAAACTTCAATGGGGTTAGGCTGTTTTTGAAAGACCTTCCCCAATGTAGCATTGTCACAAATGCATGTACTAAAGCAGCTGGGGCATTTTATCAGAGGGACTGGTTTTATGCAAACTGGGATCATGACTTACCACAATTTAGTAATGAACATATCAATGTTAAAGAAGCCTTAACCCGAAGCCTGGGAAATATGTTCAGTTCAATGAACAAGCTTTGAAAAATGTCCAAGAAGGTCAAAATTAGCGATATCTACAAGCCAAAACAACTCGTCAAGTTGAATTAAGAGGAGACAGTCGTATTACACGAAAGCTTCCATCACAAGATTCTAAGAGTGGTGAGGTCAAGTGTACTATGGGGCAAGGAAGCTTCTCCTGATGTATTCCAAAGGTAACTATCCACTGTGTCCTGCAGAGTTTTCAATGATGATCAGCCCCATACGAGACAAGGTCAAATTCACAGCTTTGACTGATCTTTTATTCAGCATGCATGCACCAGCAGAGTTGTTGTTTCAGACACCCACCAGCCATCAGCAACTCTTCCAGCTGATTCTATACCGTCAACCTCCACGAATGGTGGTGATGGGGGATTTACTACACCTGGAGCTACCGTAACCCGTCGATGCATTTTACCTAACACACAGGCACATGTGACTTACATGGGAAATATTCTGTCAAATACATCTGAGCGGCCTCATTGTATTATTTTTCATTTAGGCACCAATGACTTGATATCTCACTCTAATCAATTTTTATATAAGTCTTTGCATGATTTTATATCCTTTTGTAATTATAATTTGCCTGATTTTCACTTTGATTTGGTCTAGTATTCTCCCCCGTCTTTTTTACAAGGGGGCAGATTCCCAGAAGGCCATGCATAAGAAACGGGCCCAAGTCAACCGTACAGCCCGGAATGCTGTGAATCTGTCTTGGCGGACAGGTGGCAAGGTCATCAACTTCCCTGAAATCAAATCGACCAATCACTCATATTTTCACTATGATAGCATTCATTTGAATGCAAAGGGCTACGGTTATTTCAGTTTTATCATTCAGCAGGCCTAGACTATTTTTTCTGGTTCCCAATTGTGACAGCCTACCCACCTTTCAATGCCGTTCAGGATTAGCTTCCCTTTACCTCGACCACGCTTCAGAGGTCAATGTGGATGGGCGAAACCCTTGCTTGGACCGCAATGATTCAATGTCTACACTTACATTGTCCGTGACATCATTCTTCGCCACAAATTAACCTATCATGTTTACGCTGATGACATACAGCTTTATTTGTTATTTGATTCATCTCAACAAAATGCAGACTCTGCCATAGCTACCCTTGAACTATGCATCAATGAAATTCGTAAATGGATGAAATCAAACTTCTTAAAGCTCAACGATGAAAAAACTGAATTTCTACTGTTTGGATCCCACCACCAATTGTCTAAGATAAACATTGAACATGTACATATCGGTGACTCCACAATTGCCTCAGTCTCCAATGCTCGGAATCTGGGAACACAGTTAGATACTTTTTTCTCAAATCCTAGAAGAAATCCAAGATGTGGTTCAGTAGGAGAAATACGCAGAATTGACAGATGATATTGTGGACGCTACCGATAGCATGGCAGAGGCCACTGTAAACGTGGAAAATACAGAGACACATCAAATTTCACCAGAAACTGGCTTCAAAGATGATGAGGAGATTTTTCCTGGATCAAAAAGGAAATTTAGAGTTGCAATGCTGTTCCTTTGTTCTTTCATGATACGCCACAGGCTATGGGATGAAACAATGCAGTGCCTTCTATCATTGATTGGACTACTATTGCCAGAAAATAGTAAGCTGGTTACATTACACATATTCAACAAGGATGTTTACTGAGGATGAAGCTGGCAAATATGTTCAGTTCAATAGACGAGCTTCAAAACATTTCCAAGGAGGCCAAAATCAGCGATATCTACAAGCCAAAACAACTCGTCAATATGAGGATCCACACAATCCAAATTGTGCATATAATATCATCCAGTTGTATTGCAAATGTATTCCCACTGCTGGAGCTTATTACAGGAAACCTCTACCCTGTACACCAAATTATTGATATACACTGGAAGGAGGCTGGAAGGAGGCAAGTCCAGAAAACAACAAAACTCTAAGGAATCACGTCCATGGAATTAAGAGGAGACAGTCGTATTACATGAAAGCTTTCCATCACAAGATTCTAAGAGTGGTGAGGTCAAGTGTACTATGGGGCAAGGAAGCTTCTCCTGATGTATTCCAAAGGTAACTCTCCACTGTGTGCTTGGACATGCCAACCTCTGGGATCAGAAAACTGTATTCTGAAACCCCCAAACCTGTATTTTTCATTGAAAACCCGTATTTTTCTAAAACATGCATAAACGACCTTACTTCAGTCATTTCATGATTTTAAACTAGTGATGGTCGATCCAATCCAAGATCGGTACGTCCGATCTCCGATCAGAAAATTTACAGATCGGGCAGATTCAGATCTCCCATATATTATAATTTGAAACCAGCGCGAATCATTAAATAAGCTTACTTTTAGTCCGGTTTTCTTCCCTGCATGACAACATATTAAAATCGCAAGTTATTCCTGGCAAAAAAGTTTCATAATTTTCATTATTCCAATTACGTTCTGAAGAAAGTTTCTTTTCATTTATCACTGTGCGCCGCCATTTTAATTCATCATAAGTTTACATCCACCAGTCATCAAGATTACCGTACATTCCATGATGTTTTAAAAACTATTCAAACAGTGATGCCTGTCTTGGCATCACTACTACTTAAAGTATAAATAAAGGTGGTGTTTGAAGTGCTACAAAAGGCAGAGGCTGCCTACATGCCAGAAGGAGCCACCAATATCTACCCACCACAATACAATACAATACAAATGAGCATTTATAAAGCTCGTAGAAGAATTATACCACCCGTAGAAGAATTATTTAAGGGGCTCTGTTTATTTCCAAACCTCATTTTCATCGCTCATTAAATTTCAACAGCCATATCTTTTATAATTTTGTTATTCATTATTGATCACAATTAAAGATGATCTTGTGTTAATTTTACTTAATCTTCTATTAAAAGCAATTAATTAAGTTTAGATTGGATGAAAAGTATACACTTTTGAAATACTTATAAATAGGTCTATAAAGGGCTTACGTGAGCACTTATTTCTACTGAAAGCTCTGAAAATGAATGTGTCATTTCATTACAATTGGCTCTAAAACAGTGCCCAGTAAAGGGGGTCAAACTCGCTAGTCATAAGGGTAGCTAGAGGCAAAATAAAAATTAAAACATCGAAACATTGAACTCCCTGTAATCTATCCTGTCTGTTGTAACCTGAGACTAGTATACCATAACTCAGGTTGTAACGGGCTTCCCTATCATTTGTGCATGACGCTCATCCAGCAAACATATGTGTGCAATGAATGCAGCAAGTCATTTTTTGTATATGACAAAGTCCGGAAACACAGATCTGAATGTCAGAATGCAACATTTTATAGGGAGTTTGACTGGGTGCTCTTGAAGATTGGAGGTGGTCATTATGAAATGAACATGTTCAAATCATGGAGCTTAACTGGGAACCATTCATGTCTGATGATTGTCGCACCATCATTTTTCGATCACCTCTAGCCCAGCGATCAGCAAAACGATGTGACGATCATCACAAGTCCTGATCCATCCTCATTGCTTTCTATTTGGCAATTCTATTTGAGAATTGGTGGTTGGTCATGTTAGGATTTGCCTATCCGAGGGTCAAAAACCTACCCTCCGATGGTTTTGTTACTTTTGCTCTAACCAGACGTCACATTACTCATTTTTGGTATATGTATGGAAGCAGTAGATGATGGGGAATTAAGAGCTGCCATATTTAGGGCGAAACCCGGTACGCTGGAGGAGGCGATTAGTGCGGCCGTGGAGACAGATTGTTTCATGCGAGCGGAGAAGGTTCGAGGTAAAGCGAAAAGTTACAAAGTACATGCAAGCTATTGTCAACTTCAGGATGGGATTGAGAAGAAATAACACCACATTGGTTCATTGAGTGCCAAGTTTGTTTTTTAGGAATTTTTCATGGCAGGCGACATCCTATCTACTCTTTGATAGATGTCTATGACTACATTCTTCGATGAGTTTGTCAACAATCAATCAAGGATTTTCTTGGTCAATACAAGTCCATTTCAAAAAGTGGAAACCCTTCTAAAGGACAAGACTTGACTTCATACATGAGGAAGCAAACAAGGAGACAAAAAATTGGATTCCCAAAGGTGTTCCATCAGATAGTATCTGGCAAACTCGTTTGTCAAAATCTTGACCTTCTTAGACAGGTGAAGAAGAAAATGAAGGAGTTGACTGAGACAACAAAAGCTAGTGATGGAGATGGCTACAGGACTCTTGATGTTGACTTCACAGTCTATGGTTGGAGATGCCGCGATGCGAGCGGAAATCATCAAGTCTGAGGTACAACAGGTGCTGCACGCTGAGAAAGAGAAAGAGAGAGAGGAACGGAGATGGGACCAGTGGCGCGATAGTGCAAAAGGGGAGGATGTGAAGACGGAGGAATGAGGGGCGAGGATGGAGAGGATGCGGAGGCGGTTGGCGGAAGAGAGGGAGGGACATCGCCAGCAAAAAATTAGGGAGGGGGAAAGGATAGTTTCTTACCCAGGAGGCGGGCCGTGTGCCAAGGAAGGTGGAGAACGGTTGTTATGGATGTGGGGGTACGGACCACATCAAGCGGCAGTGTCCCCGGGTCACCTGCTATTACTGTAAAAAAAGGGGCATTTAAAAGTTGACTGTCCAGGACGTTGAGGTCCGAAAGAAGAACCACAGGGTTTAGAGGAGCAAGTCAGGCAGTTACAGGCAACGTTGGAGTTAAAGAGGATGCAGTTAGAGGAAGAGAAGGACGACCTAGACCGGCGAGAGAGACAGAAGGCGGAGGAGGAGGAGACTCGAAAGCGTGCAAGAGAGAAGCGGAAGGAGGAGGCAAAGAGGGTGCGAGAGGAAGAAAAAGCAAAGGAACAGGAACTATGCTATGCTATGGCACATTTGACAAGCGCGGTGGTTCAGGACAGCGCTAACAATGCCGTAGATAATGCGGAACCTCCCGTCACAGTGAATGCGGGCCCCGCCACGGGTCCCCCGGGACGACCAGCGGGAGTGGTGAATGTTGCGCCGCGTGACGACATCAGTGGCGGGAATATTGATAGCAACACTCAGGGCCAAAGGCCCCCGCAAAGCCTCACGTTTACAAGTCCGGCGGCACCAGGTGCCATGGTTTCATCACCATCCTACGCCCAAGTGGTAACGGGCCAAGCTTCGAATGTGTATCTGAGTCTTCAAGTCAGCAGCGTTCAACGGCCGCCTGCGTCGGGTATTTTCAACTCTGGACCACCAGTGTTTCAAGCCGCCTCATCAATACCGCATTCTGCGCCAGAGGGGAACCCCGGATATAGTACGGTTTATAACGGGACTATGAACTCCAACGTGCCTACGTCAATCTTTCAAAGTGGTTTCTCCGGGAATGTTGGTAATAGCAGCGCTTCTACCAGTGTTTCGCATGCACCTGGTTTACAGCCGGCCGGCCAGATTCCAGTCCAAACTTCCCAGGGACAGACTTTAGATAACCCGATACCCGGATGTTACGGTATGACGTCATCAACAACAAATCGACAGGATTTTGCAAATCTTGCATCGTCATATTCGGGACCGACGGGCGGCGTGTCGGCTGAAAATCTCATGCGAGGGGCAGCCGGGGGTGAGAATATATTGTATAATTTATTCCCAATTATGAGTATGAATAGTCATTCCGATAATGTTTACAATTATAATCCCCTTGTCTCAATTTGTAGCCCGTTAGGGGCTGAACTGCCAGCATCCACCATCGCTAAAATCATTAATGGTGAATACGTTGAATTCAGCTCTGGTGGTACTAATACTATTGATGTAGGGAGTGGGACGGGGAATACTGGGATGTCCTTCAAGGTAAATCAGGCAGGACAATTCACTTTGATTGATAATAACAAGTCCAAGCGGACTATTACATCAATACATTCTTGGACTGATGCTTTTTTGATTTTTTCGTCAGTCTATTTGGGGGCTCATCCTTCCCGGGCTCAAGAAATTTTAAAGTATGGTAATATAATTCGCACCACAGCGGGGAGGGTTCAGAGTTTTGGGTGGCGGACATATGACAGTCAATTTAGGTTGCGCCAGCAACGTCAGCCTAACAAATCCTGGGCTGTTATTGATGGGGAGCTGTGGGACTCTATATGTCGTTTCGCCAGTGATAAAAGGGGGTGCCATGCAGTTTCGGAATGCCACACAGCGGAGATTCCAATCGGGGGGAGGCAAAAAAGATCTCATTTGCTTTGCCTTCAACAAAACCTCTGGGTGTTCAAGAAAAGCATGTAGATTCATGCACTCATGTTCCAGATGCCAAGGACTCGGTCATGGGGCCCAGCATTTAATGCAAAATATCAACAGCACGACGGTTTGTTGTGGGCGCTGCACGCTCAATTATCAGAGCGACGCCAAGACCCAGCAGAGACAGTTGAAGCCTATGCAGAGGACATTGAGAAAAGATGTTGACAGTTAAACGTTCAGGCCCCACAATTACTGGATGCTTTTATCAGAGGCTTACGGCCAGAAATACGGGCGGCCGATATTCGTGACCGTCCAGGAGCGATAAATGAAGCTATTAACTCAGCCAGAATTGCCCAGTCGCTACAGACACATGAACACACATGTGTCACATCGACAATCAAGGCAGCAATCGATGAACTGAAAAGTGAACTTTCATTGCTGACGCTGAATGTTGCAGCGATACAGACAAGTCAACAGGCCCAACATCAACAACAAGATGATCAACAGTATCCACAGCAACGACAACAGTACTCACCACAGCAAAGTCAACATTACCCGCCACAGCAACGACAACAGTATCTGAGTCAGCACCAGAATCAGTACCCGAGTCAGCCTATACAGCATCCTCCAGAGGGCTCCGGTGCGGGAACTAGCCACTTGCCATGGACGGCGGCCCCGGGACATAGAGTCTCAAGTCTACTCAAGGTAGCTGAGGAGGACTTTGAGGCCATCTTTAGAGTCCCTCCCATGGATGAGAACATCGCTAAACTCCTCCCGAATTCTCGGGCGTCGAGGGCGTTCTCTCCATACTGGGAAGATCACATGCAAGACTTAGACGGGCATGCAAGATTGCTGTCGAGACTTGGTGCTTTTCAGCTGATGGCAATGAACCATGCTAACGCTAGCACAGACATGGAGGTGATCAAACGAGCCATCCATTTCAGTGCAGCGCTGGCGGCCACCTCTTTGGAGGAATCCATGCGGCTGTCGGCGCGGTTCACTGCCCTTAGGCGTTCTAACGCTGGACTGTTTCTAGCGGGATCATTCCCAGAACCTCTGTTGGCTGGTCTGAATGAAGTGCCTATGACAGCTCCCACCTTGTTTGGGGGTGAGCTCGAGGCAGTCGTGGAGAGGGTTGCGACCCAGGTTGAGCAGAGCAAGACTCTGCAAGCCGGGTTCGCCAAGACCAAGGCAAAGGTGAAGAGACCTGCTTCAGGTGTAATAGAGTAGGCAATTTAGCCAGAATATGTAGGTCTGCTCCAGCTGGACCAAATCAGAGTCAACAAAATGTAAATAATTACCAATGATATTATGCACGCCTGCCTAAGAGTAAGGATCAATCAGTACCGATTGCTAATATGGTGACAAAATCATGATCCAATGTTATTAACTTGCAACTAGGGTCTAAACAAAAACAAGCTTTGAGGGGCAGCTATTTCTTGCATGACTTTTTGTACATATTCAGAATCTTTCCCAAACAATTCTCATCCTTTACAAGTTTCAGATATTCCCCTTGTAAAAGGGGTTGGTGGCCATGTTTCTAGGGTCACAGGACGTGCGTCACTCCCAATTAGTATCAGTAGTCACACAGTTTATCAAACATTTTATCTTTTGGATACATTGAATTATCAAATTATTTTGGGATCAGATTTCCTTCATGCACAAAATGCTACTATCCAATTTCGAACGAATCAATTGATATTGCAAGATATAGTTCAAGTCCCCTTTGTTTCGGCTACTTATCAAAAATCTTACCCTGTATCTGTGATTGGCAATGTATCCATTCCGGCTCGTTCTGAAACAGTTTTTCGTGTTTACTGTAAACAGGGTTACAACAAATGTGCTCTTATTGAA
The DNA here is from genome assembly GCA_035610835.1 of Ophiura sarsii. Taxonomy (NCBI): domain Eukaryota; kingdom Metazoa; phylum Echinodermata; class Ophiuroidea; order Amphilepidida; family Ophiuridae; genus Ophiura; species Ophiura sarsii. Next base: position 46,526,140 of record CM069450.1, on the reverse strand, counting down.
CCCCATATGACAAATCTCTCAGAATTGCATCTAATGGGTGCCAAATGTATAGCCCAAACTATGGGTAATCAAGCATCATACAAAGTCATTGACCCAACTAACGCTGAGATAAAATCACAGACAACACATCAGCGGAACAGGAAGAAGAAAAACATTATATAAAGTTCATGTGAATATCAAGTGATGGAACTTATCTGCTTATCATTTAACCAACAGATTTGTACAGTACATCCCGGACGAGATAAAAGACCAGAACCTGTTGTTCTTCCTACATCAGGAAGAGGCAATGTGTGTTTTTATAACAGTCTGTCTGTACTATTTACTGGCAGAGATAGTAAGGCAACCTTCATGAACTTGGCAGCGGCAGCTGCAGGATATGTGTACAGAAACAGAATCATAACGCATGTAAGACCAAAGTGCTCAATTAAAGAATGCATTTGCCAGACTTCTAGATATAGACTGGAAGGAGGCGTTCACATGTCCAATCTGTGGCCCACACCTGCTATCGGAACCACAGCCTGATGCTTTACCAGAGCCACAGCCAGAAGTCCCACCAGAAGCCCCATCAACAGATGAACAACCAGGCCCATCAGCACCACTGCAGGTAAACCGAGATCAGCAGCCTGAAATCCGGTGGTGATCATAGCAGCGATCCAGACTACATGGAAAGTAGTGACACCTCCTCATCGGATGACAATCCCCAATTATCCCTGATGCAGCCATCGACGCGGTATTAGAGAAGAAGTTTCTTGTGTTTGAGGAACAGCTGCGTGATTTGTGTAAGCAAATCAGGTGCAATCCATGCAACTGTGTCCTTCAACTGCTAGAAAAGGACATGAAATTCGGAAATGTGATCGGCTCTGCACTTGCAGTAAAACTTGAATGTATAAATGGCCATGATTTCCAGTGGAGCTCACAACCAATGATTGGAACTGGAAGTTTGTCAATGCCAGCTGGCAATTTGCTATTGTCAGCTGCGCTACTCTTTAGTGGGTGTAATTACGCCAAGCTAAGCCACTTCGCGAGCTTGTCAAATATGGCATTCATGAGCAGCACATCATTTTATGAACATCAGGGAGACTATTTGTTTCCGGCTATACATGATGCATGGGCAGCAGAATGGGATGATGTTTGGTATGAGATAAGGGCGAAAGGTGGGGTTAAACTGATCAGTGGTGATGCGATAAGTGCAATTCACCGGGCTATTGTGCCAAATTTGGCATGTATATGTCGTCATGGATATAGCAACTGACATAAATGCAGATTTGGACACGATTCAGGTGACCGAGGTTACAAGTAGTAATGCGATGGAGAAGGAAGGATGCAGGCGCATCCTTGATCGCCTGGAGAAAGAGATGCTTATCCTTCTCTTGTGCACCGATCGGCACATGGGCATTCAGAAGATGCTCCATGATGAGTATGATTTTATAATCCATCAGTTCGATGTGTGGCATCTGGCCAAATTCGTCATCATGCGGTTAGTTGCTAAATCAAAGAAGGAGGCGGAGCAGCTTATGGCTTGGATACCAGCCATCAACGAACACTTGTGGTGGTCAGCTGCCATGTGCGACAGCGATGCGATTGAATTGGTGGAACGTTGGATGTCAGTCACACACCATATCCCCAACAACCATGAATGGAGCTATGGACAGTTTCACAAGTGCGAGTATGATGAATTACCTGCAGACGAGAATGAAAGCACCAAATGGCTAGAAAAGGAAAGTCCAGCCCACAAAGCGTTGAATGCGGTTCTGGAGGACAAACTCCTGAAGCACAACATCCAGAAAACAAACCTCTTCTGCCACACTGGTCACCTGGAAAACTTTAATGAGTTTTTAACCAAAACTGCCCCAAAAGAATCCCATTCTGCTATGAAGGGATGGTCGCTAGATCAAAGCTGGCAGCGTTGGACCATAATGAAAATGTGGGAAGGCAGCAAGAAACTGTTGAAGTGGCCAGCAAGTCATCTGCCGTAGTTGGAGAGAGAGTCACTTCGAATTGGCCTATTTCAAAGCAACGAAGAAGTGGACGGCCAAGCCCATCTACGAGGGAAAGACTTATGACTTTGCATTGGATATGATGGTTGATACGGTCAGGAGGAAGGCCAACCATCACGGTCAGGAGGAAGGCCAACCATCACGGTCAGGAGGAAGGCCAACCATCACGGTCAGGAGGAAGGCCAACCATACCGGTCAGGAGGAAGGCCAACCATCACGGTCAGGAGGAAGGCCAACAATCACGGTCAGGAGGAAGGCCAACCATACCGGTCAGGAGGAAGGCCAACCATCACGGTCAGGAGGAAGGCCAACAATCACGGTCAGGAGGAAGGCCAACCATACCGGTCAGGAGGAAGGCCAACCATCACGGTCAGGAGGAAGGCCAACCATCACGGTCAGGAGGAAGGCCAACCATACCGGTCAGGAGGAAGGCCAACCATCACGGTCAGGAGGAAGGCCAACCATCACGGTCAGGAGGAAGGCCAACCATACCGGTCAGGAGGAAGGCCAACCATCACGGTCAGGAGGAAGGCCAACCATCACGGTCAGGAGGAAGGCCAACCATACCGGTCAGGAGGAAGGCCAACCATCACGGTCAGGAGGAAGGCCAACCATCACGGTCAGGAGGAAGGCCAACCATCACGGTCAGGAGGAAGGCCAACCATACCGGTCAGGAGGAAGGCCAACCATCACGGTCAGGAGGAAGGCCAACCATCACGGTCAGGAGGAAGGCCAACCATACCGGTCAGGAGGAAGGCCAACCATCACGGTCAGGAGGAAGGCCAACCATCACGGTCAGGAGGAAGGCCAACCATACCGGTCAGGAGGAAGGCCAACCATCACGGTCAGGAGGAAGGCCAACCATCACGGTCAGGAGGAAGGCCAACCATCACGGTCAGGAGGAAGGCCAACCATACCGGTCAGGAGGAAGGCCAACCATCACGGTCAGGAGGAAGGCCAACCATCTGATTTGTATGAAGATACACACTACCCGAGATACAACAACTAATATGTAACCAAATAAAATTCTCTTTAAAATTATTAAGTATACTTCCTGATAAGGCAACAAAAAAAAATGTTATGTTGTCCTCGACCGCCCGCTCCGGATTTAGGGCCGCTCCGATTTTCTTTTTTTTCTTTTTTTTAAATCAGATTATGTTTTTTTCAGGTTTTTTTCTTCTTACTTTTTCAGATTTTGTTTCAGATTTTTTTCAGATTTTTTTTTCAGATTTTTTTTAAAACAGTTTAAATGGCATTGAATATTAAATTAAGTGTTTATAACATATATGTGCGATTCTCAGAGTGATTTCAACTTCTTGTTGGCTGAACTTTGAGCTTCCGCTGGTAAAAGAAAATTAAAATTAAAAAAATTAAAAATCTGCCCGCCCGCCCCTCCTCTCTGAAAGCTGTGGAGGACAACATAACAATTTTTTGTTGTTGGCCTAAGCCATGTCAAATGACCAACTTCCATCAACATTTGTGATTTAAAATTGTGATTACACTATCATAATCTTCACTGCGGAACACTTAACCCGAGTGCCGAATCTTTTCTTGATTCCTGGGATACTACAATACAGAGGGTTAAACGTTAGTACACACATACTAAAAATATCTTAGTTCTAGGGAGATACATGATTGCAATTTGTGAATATATGCTCATGCCAAGTATTTAGTCTTTGACCCTCATAGTAGGAATGAACGTACGTTTTGTTTACGTTTAAATGAGAAAGTAAATGGAGAATGTCACATGATCGAAAGGAAATTATTATTATGAGAACTCTTTACAAACTCATCAACTTCAAGTGAAATAAACATTCAACATGGCTGGCGGACATCAGTAAATCGTTGATCATAAATGATTTTAAAATCCTGTGAATGAATTTAAAATCCTGTGAATTCACTGATATTATGTTGCCGATCAAGTGTTTACAGAAATAAAAATACTGCAGTACCTTGTCTCTTGTGCCATTTCTTTAACATGTCCTCTTCGTATCTGTAATTGTGTATTGATCTTGGAACTGATATTATATGGGGCTTTATAGACCCGATGATCATGTCTGTATTTTTGTAATGGTAAAAGCTTATTTACCCAAAGCCTGATGTGATATGATATGAACATGTACGCATTTTTATTATGATAATTGATCCCTGGCCCTTTTTACTTTATCATCATTTCAGGTGTAGCTGTGGACACTGTGAAGTGCTATCACACTTCAAAGCCATTGAATGCCGATGTTGTCAGGACGTGAAAGTGAGAGCCACGGAAGGAAATGTTAGGTGCATCACCCGACTTGAGGATTTCAGGGCATGCTTTCTAAATCCCCTCACATTATTCATTGCATAGGGGCACTACACCGAGAAGTACAGGCAGAACGCCAGAGAATTTGGGCAGATTGTGGGACGGTTTACAAAGAAACTGTTCTTGCTCTATGTGCTGTAATGACACAGACTATGATGTGGCCAATAACATTCTACCTACAAGGGCCAAGAAAGATTTGCAGATGTAAGTGGCTACAGCCCGCGATTTTTTTTCCACAAAATCGATCGCCTTTACTCCACAACCACCTTCAAAGACCCCTCCATGACAGGTACATGTACAGATGAAGAAGGGCGTAGCTGGCATAGGACTTCCATTATGATTCAACAACCAAAGCCAACTGATTTATGGTGTCCAATAACTGAGTATTTAGGATCTTCCAATAACCCATTAATAATACAGTAATCAAAACAGTTCAGGAAAATTAAAGTGTATGGTGATGGGAGGTGTTTAACATTCTACCTACAGGGCCAAGAAAGATTTGCAGATGTTAGTGGCTACAGCCCGCGAAAAATTTCTGGCGATACCCATTTTTACTGACTGTCTCTTACCGCGTTTTGATTGGCCAGACAATCCAATCCATACACATAATTTTTTCTTATCAAATGTCTGCAATTCCGCGAATGTCACATTTTCGCATTTTTCACAAAATCGGCTTTACTCCACAACCACCTTCAAAGACCCCTCCATGACAGGTACCTGTACAGATGAAGAAGGGCGTAGCTGGCATGGGACTTCTATTATGATTCAACAACCAAAGCCAACTGATTTATGGTGTCCAATAACTGAGTATTTAGGATCTTCCAACCCATAAATAATACAGTAATCAAAACAGTTCAGGAAAATTAAAGTGTATGGTGATGGGAGGTGTTTAACATTCTACCTACAGGGCCAAGAAAGATTTGCAGATGTTAGTGGCTACAGCCCGCGAAAAATTTCTGGCGATACCCATTTTTACTGACTGTCTCTTACCGCGTTTTGATTGGCCAGACAATCCAATCCATACACATAATTTTTTCTTATCAAATGTCTGCAATTCCGCGAATGTCACATTTTCGCATTTTTCACAAAATCGGCTTTACTCCACAACCACCTTCAAAGACCCCTCCATGACAGGTACCTGTACAGATGAAGAAGGGCGTAGCTGGCATGGGACTTCTATTATGATTCAACAACCAAAGCCAACTGATTTATGGTGTCCAATAACTGAGTATTTAGGATCTTCCAACCCATAAATAATACAGAAATCAAAACAGTTCAGGAAAATTAAAGTGTATGGTGATGGGAGGTGTTTAACATTCTACCTACAGGGCCAAGAAAGATTTGCAGATGTTAGTGGCTACAGCCCGCGAAAAATTTCCGGCGATACCCATTTTTATTGACTGTCTCTTACCGCGGTTTGATTGGCCAGACAATCCAATCCATACACATCATTTTTTCTTATCAAATGTCTGCAATTCCGCGAATGTCACATTTTCGCAATTTTCACAAAATCGGCTTTACTCCACAACCACCTTCAAAGACCCCTCCATGACAGGTACATGTACAGATGAAGAAGGGCGTAGCTGGTATGGGACTTCCATTCTGATTCAACAACCAAAGCCAACTGATTTATGGTGTCCAATAACTGAGTATTTAGGATCTTCTAACCCACAAATAATACAGAAATCAAAACAGTTCAGGAATATTAAAGTGTATGGTTATGGGAGGTGTTATTCTACCTACAAGGGCCAAGAAAGATTTGAAGATGTTAGTGGCTACAGCCCGCGAAAAATTTCCGGCAATACCCATTTTTATTGACTGTCTCTTACCGCGGTTTGATTGGCCAGACAATCCAATCCATACACATAATTGTTTCTTATCAAATGTCTGCAATTCCGCGAATGTCACATTTTCGCATTTTTCACAAAATCGCCTTTACTCTACAACCACCTTCAAAGACCCCTCCATGACAGGTACCTGTACAGATGAAGAAGGGCGTAGCTGGTATGGGACTTCCATTATGATTCAACAACCAAAGCCAACTGATTTATGGTGTCCAATAACTGAGTATTTAGGATCTTCCAACCCATAAATAATACAGAAATCAAAACAGTTCAGGAAAATTAAAGTGTATGGTGATGGGAGGTGTTTAACATTCTACCTACAGGGCCAAGAAAGATTTGTAGATGTTAGTGGCTACAGCCCGCGATAAATTTCCGGCGATACCCATTTTTATTGACTGTCTCTTACCGCGGTTTGATTGGCCAGACAATCCAATCCATACACATCATTATAATTGTTTCTTATCAAATGTCTGCAATTCCGTGAATGTCACATTTTCCACAAAATCGCCTTTACTCCACAACCACCTTCAAAGACCCCTCCATGACAGGTACATGTACAGATGAAGAAGAGCGTAGCTGGCATGGGACTTCCATTATGATTCAACAACCAAAGCCAACTGATTTATGGTGTCCAATAACTGAGTATTTAGGATCTTCCAACCCACAAATAATACAGAAATCAAAACAGTTCAGGAAAATTAAAGTGTATGGAGCATCGAAAACCATCCATTCAACGCACATGCCCTGAAATCCTGCCGCCATTACTGCCAAAGTCTGCAAAACCGACTGGTTCTAATTCTATTTATAAAACATATATCCAACATCAAATTTCATTGGATTCATTCAAACCGTCTTCAGATGAAATAGAAGAGTCTGTAAAGTTTCGGTCCAGATTGTTTCTTTATATTTTGGAACGACGTCCCGTTATTACTGGCAAAATCTCTGCCGAGTCTGCTCAGTTACCTGGTCTTAAATGCAAACTTGCATTAGAAAGTGAATCTCACTGTGAAAAGTCAAATTCTCAATACATGTGTGTTCTCAATGAAAAAGCAGATTCACTTGATACTACGGAAAAGGTATTTACAAAAATATATGAAAAATTCAAAATAAATCAAGAATTAAACCATATTGTAATTGCTGGAGATGGCAAAACTTTTGAATACATGGTCAAATTGAAAGAAGCCAATAGTGGATTTTACGAGTGGGTTATTCCATATCTAGCTGATTGGCATAAACATTTCCAGGAAGTTTTGATGAAGTTATTTTGGGATGCAGGAATAAAGGACATTCCAAAAAATTCACTGATGCAAACCACCCTGAACATTTTGAAAACCTACTTGAAGAAATTATTTCAGATGTCAATACTCTTGGGCGAAAAGAGGGGTGTTTTGATAATGTTGATATTTTTTTAACAAGGCAATCAAGTAAAATATTGCTTTTCTGCATTCAATAAATTCTGCCTTGAATTGTGTGAAAAATGTGAAACGTTTCGCTTTTGGGACAGGTTTTTAAAAGAGGATTGCTTTGCCTATGTTGAGCTTTGGATAGCCATGAGACGCTGTAACTAGAATTTACGAATGCATGCTCTAAAACTAATGGCACCAATCTTTCGTGCGTGTGATAGGCAAAACTATTCCAAGCTAATACCCAAACATATAGCTCAGATTAGCTGCTCTTCCACCTTATACTTTAGATCATTTTAAAAATGGTGGGTTTGTATCACGTATAAATGGTGTTAATTATTCATCCATAGGACTAGATGAAGCCCATGAAACTCTGATTAACAGAGACTGTAAAATGGCTCTTACAAAAAGCTTGCCATCTGATTTAGATAGGATTATGGGTACCCTTTGAGTATTCTGCCAAACTTATTTCTAATTATGAAGCTCAGCTTGGAGCCACTCGAAAGCAGCAGTTACATCGGGACTATTCCAGTTCCGTTATATTAAGAGAAGTGAAAAACACATATGTTTAATATGAAAAGTTGCTTATAAGTGGTATATTTGACATTAACCAAGAATTGCATTTATTCAAAGCATTTACATTAATTCCTGCAACAGCACCGCAACAGAAGGACATGTTGCAGTATAGAGAAGTAGGCGAAGAATTATATTACAATTATATCAAATTTACGATTATTAAAGATGGAAGCGTGGTAAAGGTTCCTATGCGTAAAGTAAATCTCCATACTTTTGCGAAAGTGAAATCAGCAGAGATAAAACTAAACTATGCTGAGATGGAGAAAAAGTTAATTACGATGTGTTACAAACGGACAATTCTCATGTCAAAAGAACAAGGCTTACCAGTCAGTGAGTTATGCCAATTTCTGCCAACACCCAGAGCTATATGCACAGAGAATGGTCTACCGTACCACGGCACCAAATCGACTCTCTATAGCATTTTTGAAAAACGCTATTCAGAACCTGATCATTGTCCAGTTGTAACACATTTTGATTTTTCTCATAATAACACCTGTTTTATAGCGGAAGGAATGAATATAATTTATGGAATTTTCAAGACTTTTCAGGAATATGCTGTTAGTAGTTTCACAGTGGATTGCGCCTTATTTTAAAAAAGGTTATCAAGATGTACGTATAATTTTTGACATGCCAGATTCAACTATGTTATCTCCCAAGATTGTAGAGCAAAGTCGGCGTGCTCAAGATAATATTGATGCTACAATATTGTATGATAACATTTCTGATAATACCAAAATACCAGCACCTTCTAACTGGTCCTCCTTTCTGTCAGTCAGACAGAATAAGAAACTATTGTGCAATTATTTAACATATAAATTTATGGACCTGGTCCCTTCTGTTTTATGTTCCCCTGAGCAAAAATGTGTTACCTCAGGTGGAATTAGAGAGGGCCTATTGAAGGAAAAGGGTTGGATTGGCATTGTCATTACCACACATGGAACAATGCCACATCTCATCAGGCATAATCATGAAGAGAGCGACACCCAAATGTGGCTTCATGTTCAAGAAACTGAATGTAATTGTGTTCACATCTATTCCATCGATAGAGATATTGCTGTTATTGGTTTACCACTTCTTTCACTAATGAACCTGGTTGGTCAACATGGACTGACATAAATTGCACAATAGTTGCTTATTCTGTCTGACTGACAGAAAGGAGGACCAGTTAGAAGGTGCTGGTATTTTGGTATTATCAGAAATGTTATCATACAATATTGTAGCATCAATATTATCTTGAGCAGGCCGACTTTGCTCTACAATCTTGGGAGATAACATAGTTGAATCTGGCATGTCAAAAATGTATGGACCTGGTCCCTTCTGTTTTATGTTCCCCTGAGCAAAAATGTGTTACCTCAGGTAGAATTAGAGAGGACATATTGAAGGAAAAGGGTTGGATTGGCATTGTCATTACCACACATGGAACAATGCCACATCTCATCAGGCATAATCATGAAGAGAGCGACACCCAAATGTGGCTTCATGTTCAAGAAACTGAATGTAATTGTGTTCACATCTATTCCATCGATAGAGATATTGCTGTTATTGGTTTACCACTTCTTTCACTAATGAACCTGGTTGGTCAACATGGACTGACATAAATTATAATCAGTCATTTCTGAGACCCAAATCAAACGATCAGGCGGTAGAAGGGCTTTCAAAATATCTGCAATGGTATATAACAACATCAGATGATAACATGGCAGATGATGAAAAATGCAACAGAAATTGGAAGGATGCAGATGAGAAGTGGAGGAGACGGTCGAAGGACAGAAAGGAACGACAAGCAAGATCTAGATCAAGGAAGAGTGAAGGACGACGAGTAGTAAAGGACGATATTACAAGGTGTTATTATAGGTGTAAGCAATGTGGACACATGTGCAGCGAGAATGTACGCTGCCGCGGCCGATTGAAATTTTGTCAGCACCAAGACACCCATGGCAACCTCCACAAGACCAAAGTTTAAACAACAATAGATTGGAACAGGACATTGCGGAAAGGGAAGAGGTTGGAAGAGAGTACGAGAAGACGGATCGAGGAGGAGGAAATCGAGAAATTTCCAAGATGCAATTTCGCAAATTTTGAATTTAACCCCTGCCATAGATAATGGTATGGTCCAGTTAGTTCCCCGGCGAGCTTTGGTCCTGCGGCAGACGCATGCGTGATTGGCTTTTTCTCTCAGGCGATTTCCCCGTTCACCATTTCGTTTCATGCAACAAATGCAAGAGGTCGGATTTTGAGTGGCTGGTGTTGGTTAAAAAATTCATCGGCTTGCTTCAACATCCGATACTTTCTATATTTTTGGCACGAGTGCTCTTAGTTTGAAATTGCTTGACATTTGTCACACTAGTTACTGTCCATCCTTTCTACGAGTGCTTGTCGTGGTTGTGTTTTGCCTAGGGGTTAAAGATATATTTATTCACTCAAGTTATCCGTAATGTTACAAAAACCTCCCCAAAAAATGGGAAAAAAATGTGCGACTAAACGCAATTTTCCACCATCTCAACAGATGACAGGTAATTTTCCACCATCTCAACAGATGACAGGTAATTTTCCACCATCTCAACTGGTGACACCTCTTCCACCATCTCAACAGATGACAGGTTTTCCACCATCTCAACAGAACTGAGTGCATCTTCACTGATTAGAATGCAGCCCGTCACCGTCAAATGCGAAATATCAAATGATGACGATGGAGTTTCACGATCATTTCATGATCTGGAAAATGAACCTGGTTGTTCAACATGGACTGACATAAATTACAGCAGTCATCTCGGAGATCCAAATCAAACGATCAGGTCAATGGTTTATGATCAGCTTCCTTCCGATGGCAACCAAATTGATAATCCCAAATGGATCTGTAATACATGTCACAGAAACATCGTGAAATTCAAAATACCAACGTTAGCGACCATAAACAAACTGAGTTTAAATGAACAGTCAGTCTCCTCAGCTTTCTGAATTGAATATGCCTGAAAGACGTTTGAGTGTTCTTGCAATTCTATTCATGAAAATGCTTATTCTTATAAAGGGAAGTCAAAAAGGAATTCATGGACAAGTGGTATGTGTAAAATCTGATCTGAATACTGTTTCACAATGTTTACCTAGAGTCAAAATACCAACGTTAGCGACCATAAACAAATGAACAGCCTCCTCAGCTTTCTGAATTGAATAAATAGATTAATATACCAGCCTCAAGCCTCAAGGCCGATAATTCAAAAGCCAAAAAGAAGTCTACCACCAAAGTCACCAAATTGCAAACTCTTCTCCCCATTATTTACAATAAATGGGGAGATGCCATTAAGACATTTGATTGCTCCTGCAATTCTATTCATGAAAATGCTTATTCTTATAAAGGGAAGTCAAAAAGGAATTCATGGACAAGTGATATGTGTAAAATCTGATCTGACTACTGTTTCACAGTGTTTACCTAGAGTCAAAATACCAATGCTAGTGACCATAAACAAATGAACAGCCTCCTCAGCTTTCTGAATTGAATATGCCTGAAAGACGTTTGAGTGTTCTTGCAATTCTATTCATGAAAATGCTTATGCTTATAAAAGGATGTCAAAAAGGAATTCATGGACAAGTGGTATGTGTAAAATCTGATCTGAATACTGTTTCACAGTGTTTACTAGAGTCAAAATACCAATGCTAGTGACCATAAACAAATGAACAGCCTCCTCAGCTTTCTGAATTGAATATGCCTGAAAGACGTTTGAGTGTTCTTGCAATTCTATTCATGAAAATGCTTATGCTTATAAAAGGAAGTCAAAAAGGAATTCATGGACAAGCGGTATGTGTAAAATCTGATCTGAATACTGTTTCACAATGTTTACCTAGAGTCAAGTTGAAGAGGAAACTTGAATATAAAGGACACCACATGTGCCAAGGTGTAAATCCTGCCAGAATAAGACAAGCTCTGTTGTGGTTAAAAGACAATAACACTGAGTATGATAATATCGAAATTGATTTCATATACATTTTTATTATATTGGATATCTCTGTTGCAAGTAAAAAAGTTTAGTTAGAATAGAATTCATTCAAGAGTACACAAATCTCAAATATTACGATTTAATGTTTTGAATAACACATTCCATCAATTTATAAAAAACTGTGCGTGCACCGTTCTGCCACGTACCAAACTTTCTCGGTATATGGAACTCATCAGATTTACTTGGAAAAAATGTGGAGGTTTTAATTGGCATGTCTATGACATTGATTTCCGCATGCAGCAGTTAGCCAATCCGGCGAGGTCGTGGGCGCTACAATTGATGGGGTTCTGTGGCTACAAGTTTTTACCCTCAGTGGTTTTAAAAAAATTGTCTTTTCGAACCCCTCCGACAACACAGAGACCCAGTACTGTTGCAGTGCGCCGACACTGTTTCTGTTATAACTCAAAACTGGGCTGTCAAAAGGAGACGTGCCAATTTCCGCACATTTGTGCATCATGCGGAGGAAAAGGGCACAGCAAATTTGCATGTCGAGGCAAAGGGGGAGAAGGGCCTGCAACAAACACAAATGGATATAAATAAAGCACACAATTCACAGGCATCAGTCAAACCTGCACCCTGCACATGCCATGCCTCCGATTAGCCCTGTCACCTATAAATTATCACTCGCTTGTTAATTTATTACAGTTTTACCCATTACAACGGGCTAAGTTAACTTTGCTTGATGGTTATAAATTCGGTTTACGAGTGAAATATAACGGGCCCAGGCACCCCCGGAATTCAATCAATTTAATTTCATTAAGGAATAACAAGCGCAAGATTGATAATGAGTTGTTATTAGGTAGAGTTGCAGGTCCTTTAAAGAACACTCCTTTTGTTAACCTCCAGGTCAGTCCTTTGGGACTTATTCCTACCGGCTATTACATCACTTGTTGCATCCTCCAGGGTCATCTTTTAACGATTTCATTGACGAAGCCGATTCAACACGGGTCAGGATTTATGGCGACTTCGTGACAAAGAACCCCTACAAAGACATTTGGTCAAATTATTTTAATGCAGATGACCTTACTTTACGAGGCGCTACATTTTCAAAGTTGAGAACCTTTATTAGTGAAGACAAGATACCCCAACTTCTTATAACTGTGCGAGAACAATTTCCGGATACTCCAAATTTTGTGTCTGCTGTTTTTCCACGTCTCGATAGGTTTAGCCACTTGGCAAAAACCTGTCGAGATTGTCTGTGCATATTCTTCGATGTAACTGGACCATTCTGCTCTGAATCATCAATGTTTGGCTCAGATGGCCTACATTTCAGCCACCAGGGATATGAGCAGTTGGGATCAAGTATTCAACATTATCTTGATCGCCAACTGTTCACAAAACCCAAGCAGACAGTAAGTGCATCCATGGTGCCACCACTCTCAAGAACATTGAAGAAGAAGGAGGAGATAGCGGGAAAGACCACAAATGACAGGAAGTTACCCCCAAATCCACCACCTGTGGCTACACGCAAGACCAAGAGAAAAGCTAAAGGCATCCTCATCACAGAGGTTCAAAAAAGTGGTCAGCACTTTTTTCCGAAGAGAATGGGGCAAGCTACCGCCAGTCAAGGAGCCATCACTTCCTGTTCTGCCACTGTGTAGGCCATGGTTAAGTCCCCCATCACAACAGTCAAGGAGCCATCACTTCCTGTTCTGCCACTGTGTAGGCCATGGTTAAGTCCCCCCATCACAACAGTACAGCGGGTTGATTGGACCGACCTACCACGCCCACCAACGCCATATATCGCCGAGAAGAAGATGGGGAAGCGGATAAAAAGGAAGAGGAAAAAACAGAAAACCAAGGTAGGCTTAAAACAAGGGTGGATTTTTTTACACATCAGGGGGGGGGGGGATTTTTTTTTTTTTTTGCCTGCACAGAGGGGGCTTTTTTTTCGCAACCGGCTATACATTTTACTTTAAGGACAGATCACCCACTGTTGTCCTAGTTATCCACCTGGGAGGTAACGACCTCGGCAATATCAGGCTGAGCCAACTTAACCACCTGATCAGCCAGGATATTGCGTGGTTGAAATGTCACGTCCCATACACGAGAGTCATTGTATCCGGAATTTTTCCCGTCTCACATACAAGGGGGAGAAGTGCCACGAGGCAGTTAATAGGTGCCAGTTAGCAGTGAACAGATTTATGCGCCGAGCAATGGATCGAACTGCCGGCCTCTTTGTACCTCACCCCCCATTTTAACAATTTTACTTACTTAGTACTTGAAGACAGGGTGAGATTTTCAAAAACTGATCAACAGGGTAGAGGTACTACCCTCCGTATACTTTGTAATATGACTGGCCCCTTAGCAATTATATGCCCATTCTCAGCATTAAAATGTTTTCTAACGCAACAGGAAAAGCACACAGGCCAATTGTTCTGTCACTTTGACAAATCGCCTCTAACTAGATTTCAAGTGCAGAAAGTCCTGCAAAAATCATTAACTGCTGCTTTAGGTCATGAGGGGGCAAGCTTTAATACCCACTCTTTCCGAATCGGTGCGGCTACTTGTGCAGCAGCTTCTGGTATAGCACCAGATTAAAAGATATAGGGCGGTGGTCGTCAGATGCATACCGAACCTATATCCGGATAACTTAACTTTTTGAAGAAAAAAAGATTCTAACAGAGGTATGACTACAAAGGTATCACAATTATGTTGGTGGGAAAAACACAAGGTTATTTGACAAGAACATTTCAAAAAGTTACAAAACTGCGCAAGAGATTTCACCAAATATAATACACTTAAATGAGGAGGGAAGATTGGAAAGAACTGAGTCCTGCCATAAGTTTTCGGGCAGTGCAGACATCTATTGCTCTCGCAATCAGACATCAAGCATCAGATAATCAAACATCAAATAAGAAATGAAGGCCAATTTCCAGATGGTGATCTAGCAGAGTACATTGACAGATATAGATTATATTAGAACTATGATTACAGTTGTATGAAGACCTCAAAAATCTTACCATCAATTGCAAGGCTTACACTTGCAGTTATTGGATAAGCTTATCGACCTATGTGGGTCAAATTTGACCATCAGTGCTACAGTCCGATATGATGACTACACATCATCAGTGACACCGGAGTAGTTTGAATCACTAACCAACCTGTGGGGGTTAGAGCTGACCGTCAATAGTTGAAGAAGAGGGGACACCCACATCAGTTTGAAGCGCTTACCAACCTGCATGGTTAGATCTGAATCCGACTATATCAATGACAGAGCAACACCATCTGCCGTTTGAACAGCTTACATACCTGTGGGGCTAGAGCTGTTCGGGAAGGACCAAAGAGTGGACCCCAACAGCAAACGGATCTTTTGATGGACTCACCAACATGCGAGGTTAGATCTGACCATCAATGACAGAGCAGCACCAAACGCCGTTTGAACAGCTTACATACTTGTGGGGCTAGAGCTGACCGGGAAGGACCAAAGAGTGGACCCCAACAGCAAACAGATCTTTTGATGGACTGACCAACCTGTGAGGTTAGATCTGACCATCAATGACAGAGCAGCACCATCCACTGTTTGAAGAGCATACTAATCTATGGGAGAAAAAAGCTGACCGGGAACGACCAAAGAGTGGACACCCACAGCAGTTTGAAGAACTTACCAACCTGCGTGGTTAGATCTGACCATTAATGACAGAGCAGCACCATCTGCCGTTTGAACAACTTACATACCTGTGGGGGCTAGAGCTGACCAGCAATAACCAAAGAGTAGACACCCACTGCAGTTTGAAGCGCTTACAAACCTGCATGGTTAGATCTGAACCTGACCATTGATGACAGAGCAGCACCATCAGTAGTTTGTACAGCTTACATACCTGTGGGAGATAAAGCTGACTGGGAAGGACCAAAGAGTGGACATCCACAGCAAACAGATCTTTTGATGGACTGACCAACCTGCGAGGTTAGATCTGACCATCAACGACAGAGAAGCACCATCCACTGTTTGAAGAGCATACTAATCTGTGGCAGAAAAGAGCTGGCCGGGAAGGAAAGAGTGGACCCCAACAGCCATTGGAACTTTCGCGTACACTTACATACCTGCATGGCTAGATCTGACCATTAATGACAAAGCAGCACCATCTGTGGTTTGAACAACTTACAAACCTGTGGGGGCTAGAGCTGACGAACAATAACCAAAGAGTGGACACCCACTGCAGTTTGAAGCGCTTACCAACCTGCATGGTTAGATCTGAACCTGACCATTGATGACAGAGCAGCACCATCAGTAGTTTGTACAGCTTACATACCTGTGGGAAATAAAGCTGACTGGGAAGGACCAAAGAGTGGACATCCACAGCAAACGGATCTTTTGATGGACTGACCAACCTGCGAGGTTAGATCTGACCATCAACGACAGAGAAGCACCATCCACCGTTTGAAGAGCATACTAATCTGTGGCAGAAAAGAGCTGGCCGGGAAGGAAAGAGTGGACCCCAACAGCCATTGGAACCTTCACGTACACTTACAAACCTGTGAGGTTAGATCTGACCATCAATGACAGAGCAGCACCATTCCCTGTTTGAAGAGCATACAAATCTGTGGGAGAAAAGAGCTAAATGGGAATGACCAAAGAGTGGACACCCACTGCAGTTTGAAGCGCTTACCAACCTGTATGGGTAGATCTGAAATCGACCATTAATGACAGAGCAACACCATCTGTCGCTTAAACATATTACATACCTGTGGGAGGTTAGAGCTGACCAGCAATAACCAAAGAGTAGACCCCAACAGCAAACGGATCTTTTGATAGACTGAACAACCTGTGAGGTTAGATCTGACCATCAACGACAGAGCAGCACTATCCACCATTTGAAAAAGCGTACATACATGTACCTGTGGGGAATAGAGCTGACCGGGAAGGACCACAGAGTGGACCGTTTGAACAACTTACATACACGTGGGAGAAAAGTGCTGATCGGGAATGACTAAAGAGAGGACACCCACTGCAGTTTGAAGCGCTTGCCAACCTGTCTGGGTAGATCTGAAATTGACCATTAATGACCGAGCAACACCATCTGTCGCTTAAACATATTACATACCTGTGGGAGGTTAGAGCTGACCAGCAATAACCAAAGAGTAGACCCCAACAGCAAACGGATCTTTTGATGGACTGACCAACCTGTGAGGTTAGATCTGACCATCAATGACAGAGCAGCACCATCCACTGTTTGAAGAGCATACTATGCTGTGAGAGAAAAGAGCTGATCGGGAATAACCAAAGAGTAGACCCCAACAGCAAACGGATCTTTTGATGGACTGACCAACCTGTGAGGTTAGATCTGACCATCACCTGAGCATCACCATCCACTGTTTGAAGAGCATACTATGCTGTGGGAGAAAAGAGCTAAAAGGGAATGACCAAAGAGTGGACACCCACAGCAAACGGATCATTTGATGGACTCACCAACCTGTGAGGTTAGATCTGACCATCAACAACAGAGCAGCACTATCCGCCATTTGAACAACTTACATACCTGTGGGAGAATAGGGCTGGCCAAGAATGACCAAAGAGTGGACACCCACAGCAGTTTGAAGCGCTTACCAACCTGTATGGGTAGATCTGAAATCGACCATTAATGACCGAGCAACACCATCTGTCGTTTCAACATATACCTGTGGGAGGCTAGAGCAGACCGGCAATGACCAAAGAGTGGACCCCTCCCACAGCAGATTGAACTCTCTTATACCTAAGAGTGGACCCCAACAGCAAATGGAACTTTTGATGGACTGAACAACCTGTGAAGTTAGATCTGACCATCAACGACAGAGCAGTACTATCCACCATTTGAAAAAGCGTACATACATGTACCTGTGGGGACTAGAGCTGACCGGGAAGGACCAAAGAGTGGACCCCAACAGCAATTGGAACTTTCAGTACACTTTCAAACCTGTGAGGTTAGATCTGACTAGCAACGACAGTGCAGCACCATTCCCTGTTTGAAGAGCATACTAACCAGTGGGAGAATAGAGCTAAATGGGAATGACCAAAGAGCGGTCACCCACTGCAGTTTGAAGGACTTAACAACCTGTGTGGTTAGATCTGAATCTGACCATTGATGACCGAGCAACACCATCAGTCGTTTCAACGTATTACATACCTGTAGGAGGCTAGAGCAGACCAGCAATAACCAAACAGTGGACCCCAACAGCAATTGGATCTTTTGATGGACTGACCAACCTGTTAGGTTAGATCTGACTATCAACGACAGAGCAGCACCACCCACTGTTTGAAGAGCATACTATGCTGTGGGAGAAAAGAGCTAACCGGGAATGACCAAAGAGTGGGACACCCACAGCAAACGGATCATTTGATGGACTCACCAACCTGTGAGGTTAGATCTGACCATCAACGACAGAGCAGCACTATCCGCCATTTGAACAACTTACATACCTGTGGGAGAAAAGAGCTGATCGGGAATGACCAAAGAGCGGACACCCACAGCAGTTTGAAGCGCTTACCAACCTGTCTGGGTAGATCTGAAATCGACCATTAATAACAGAGCAACACCATCTGTTGTTTCAACATACAGGGTGAGTCAAAAAGACTGCAATAGTGGAAAGAAGCCATTTTGTTTTCAAAACCAAAATGAAAATGATATTGACTTCATTTTTTCACACAAAGTAAGGATTAAATACATCATTCTTGCAACGTTTAAAAAGTTTTAAAATTCATTTTGGTTTTGAAAACAAAATGGCTTCTTTCCACTATTGCAGTTTTTTTACTCACCCTGTATACCTGTGGGAGGCTAGAGCAGACCGGCAATGCCCAAAGAGTGGACACCCACAGCAGATTGAACTCTCTTATACCTAAGAGTGGACCCCAACAGCAAATGGAACTTTTGATGGACTGAACAACCTGTGAAGTTAGATCTGACCATCAAAGACGGAGCAGTACTATCTGCCATTTGGAAAAGCGTACAAACATGTACCTGTGGGGACTAGAGCTGACCGGGAAGGACCATAGAGTGGACCCCAACAGCAATTGGAACTTTCAGTACACTTACAAACCTGTGAGGTTAGATCTGACTAGCAATGACGTAGCACCATTCCCTGTTTGAAGAGCATACTAACCTGTGGGAGAATAGAGCTGACCAGCAATAACCAAAGAGCGGTCATCCACTGCAGTTTGAAGAACTTAACAACCTGCGTGGCTAGATCTGAATCTGACCATTGATGACCGAGCAACACCATCAGTCGTTTTAACAGATTATATACCTGTGGGAAGCTAAAGCAGACCGGCAATGACCAAAGAGTGAACACCCACTGTAGATTGAACTTACTTATACCTAAGAGTGGACCCCAACAGCAATTGGATCTTTTGATGGACTGACAAACCTTTGAGGTTAAATCTGACCATCAATGACAGAACAGCACCATCTGCCTTTTGAACAACTTACATACCTGTGGGGGCTAGAGCTGACCAACAATAACCAAAGAGTGAACACCCACTGCAGTTTGAAGGACTTACCAACCTATGAGAACAGAATATGTATTACACCACTCATCAACCTGTGAGGTTAGATCTGACCATCAACGACAGAGCAGCACCATCCGCCGTTTGAACAACATACACACCTGTGGAGGCTAGAGCTGACCAGCAATAACCAAAGAGTGAACACCCACTGCAGTTTGAAGGACTTACCAATCTATGAGAACAAAATATGTATTACACCACTCATCAACCTGTGAGGTTAGATCTGACCATCAACGACAGAGCAGCACCATCCGCCGTTTGAACAACATACACACCTATGGATGGAGGCTAGAGCTGACCAGCAATAACAAAAAGAGTGGACAGGTTGAGAGAGCATAGTTTAATGAGATTGTATATAATAACATTCTATGACCGGCTTGTTTAGTCTGAAGTCAGTTTATGAAATGAGAACAGTACTGGACACTTACACTGATGGATACCAGATCATGATATACACCAGCAATGGTGAATATAAAGAAACTGTAGATTGTCAACAGAGTAATGAGTCAGGGTTGAGAGATCATATTATAGCTTAATGGGATTGTATAGTATAACATTCTGTGACTGACTTGTATAGTCTGAGGTCAGTTTATGGAATGAGAACAGTACTGGACACTTACACTGAGGGATACCAGATAAAGTATACACCAGCAATGGTGAACATAAAGAAACTATAGATTGTCAACAGAGTAATGAGTCAGGGTTGAGAGATCATATTATAGCTTAATGGGATTGTATAGTATAACATTCTGTGACTGACTTGTATAGTCTGAGGTCAGTTTATGGAATGAGAACAGTACTGGACACTTACACTGATGGATACCAGATCATGATATACACCAGCAATGGTGAATATAAAGAAACTGTAGATTGTCAACAGAGTAATGAGTCAGGGTTGAGAGATCATATTATAGCTTAATGAGATTGTATAGTATAACATTCTGTGACTGACTTGTATAGTCTGAGGTCAGTTTATGGAATGAGAACAGTACTGGACACTTACACTGATGGATACCAGATCATGATATACACCAGCAATGGTGAATATAAAGAAACTGTAGATTGTCAACAGAGTAATGAGTCAGGGTTGAGAGATCATATTATAGCTTAATGAGATTGTATAGTATAACATTCTGTGACTGACTTGTATAGTCTGAGGTCAGTTTATGGAATGAGAACAGTACTGGACACTTACACTGATGGATACCAGATCATGATATACACCAGCAATGGTGAATATAAAGAAACTGTAGATTGTCAACAGAGTAATGAGTCAGGGTTGAGAGATCATATTATAGATTAATGGGATTGTATAGTATAACATTCTGTGACTGACTTGTTTAGTCTGAGGTCAGTTTATGGAATGAGAACAGTACTGGACACTTACACTGAGGGATACCAGATAAAGTATACACCAGCAATGGTGAATATAAAGAAACTATAGATTGTCAACGTCAGAATATGTATTACACTTTGAAGGACTTACCAACCTATGAGAACAGAATATGTATTACACCACTCATCAACCTGTGAGGTTAGATCTGACCATCAACGACAGAGCAGCACCATCCGCCGTTTGAACAACATACACACCTGTGGAGGCTAGAGCTGACCAGCAATAACCAAAGAGTGAACACCCACTGCAGTTTGAAGGACTTACCAATCTATGAGAACAAAATATGTATTACACCACTCACCAACCTGTGAGGTTAGATCTGACCATCAACAACAGAGCAGCACCATCCGCCATTTGAACAACTTACATACCTGTGGATGGAGGCTAGAGCTGACCAGCAATAACCAAAGAGTGAACACCCACTGCAGTTTGAAGGACTTACCAAGCTATGAGAACAGGTTATGTATTACACTACTCATCAACCTGTGAGGTTAGATCTGACCATCAACGACAGAGCAGCACCATCCGCCGTTTGAACAACATACACACCTATGGATGGAGGCTACAGCTGACCAGCAATAACAAAAAGAGTGGACAGGTTGAGAGAGCATAGCTTAATGAGATTGTATAGCATAACATTTTATGATCGACTTGTTTAGCCTGAGGTATGGAATGAGAACAGAGTATGTATTACACTACGCACCAACCTGTGAGGTTAGATCTGACCATCAACGACAGAGCAGCACCATCCGCCGTTTGAACAACATACACACCTATGGATGGAGGCTACAGCTGACCAGCAATAACAAAAAGAGTGGACAGGTTGAGAGAGCATAGCTTAATGAGATTGTATAGCATAACATTTTATGATCGACTTGTTTAGCCTGAGGTATGGAATGAGAACAGAGTATGTATTACACTACGCACCAACCTGTGAGGTTAGATCTGACCATCAACGACAGAGCAGCACCATCCGCCGTTTGAACAACTAACATACCTGTGGATGGAGGCTAGAGCTGACCAGCAATAACCAAAGAGTAGACACCCACTGCAGTTTGAAGGACTTACCAATATATGAGAACAGAATATGTATTACACCACTCATCAACCTGTGAGGTTAGATCTGACCATCAACGACAGAGCAGCACCATCTGCCATTTGAACAACTAACATACCTGTGGATGGAGGCTAGAGCTGACCAGCAATAACCAAAGAGTAGACACCCACTGCAGTTTGAAGGACTTACCAATATATGAGGACAGAATATGTATTACACCACTCATCAACCTGTGAGGTTAGATCTGACCATCAACGACAGAGCAGCACCATCCGCCATTTGAACAACATACACACCTATGGATGGAGGCTAGAGCTGACCAGCAATAACAAAAAGAGTGGACAGGTTGAGAGAGCATAGCTTAATGAGATTGTATAGCATAACATTCTATGATCGACTTGTTTAGTCTGAGGTATGGAATGAGAACAGAGTATGTATTATACTACGCACCAACCTGTGAGGTTAGATCTGACCATCAACGACAGAGCAGCACCATCCGCCATTTGAACAACTTACATACCTGTGGATGGAGGCTAGAGCTGACCAGCAATAACCAAAGAGTGAACACCCACTGC
This sequence comes from Ophiura sarsii, assembly GCA_035610835.1. NCBI lineage: Eukaryota > Metazoa > Echinodermata > Ophiuroidea > Amphilepidida > Ophiuridae > Ophiura > Ophiura sarsii. Next base: position 46,503,521 of record CM069450.1, on the reverse strand, counting down.
AATTTGAAGGACTTACCAAACTATGAGAACAGGTTATGTATTACACTACTCATCAACCTATGAGGTTAGATCTGACCATCAACGACAGAGCAGCACCATCTGCCGTTTGAACAACTAACATACCTGTGGATGGAGGCTAGAGCTGACCAGCAATAACCAAAAAATGGACATCCACTGCAGTTTGAAGAGCTTACCAACCTTCATGGTTAGATCTGAATCTGAACATCAATGACAGAGCAACACCATCAGTCATTTGAACAGCTTACATACCTGTGGAGGCTAGAGCTGACCAGCAATAACCAAAGAGTGGACATGTTGAGAGAGCATAGCTTAATGAGATTGTATAGCATAACATTTTATGATCGACTTGTTTAGTCTGAGGTATGGAATGAGAACAGAGTATGTATTACACTACGCACCAACATGTGAGGTTAGATCTGACCATCAACGACAGAGCAGCACCATCCGCCATTTGAACAACTTACATACCTGTGGATGGAGGCTAGAGCTGACCAGCAATAACCAAAAAATGGACATCCACTGCAGTTTGAAGAGCTTACCAACCTATGAGAACAGGGTATGTATTACACCACTCATCAACCTGTGAGGTTAGATCTGATCATCAACGACAGAGCAGCACCATCCGCCGTTTGAACAACTAACATACCTGTGGATGGAGGCTAGAGCTGACCAGCAATAACCAAAGAGTGAACACCCACTGCAGTTTGAAGGACTTACTAACCTATGAGAACAGGTTATGTATTACACTACTCATCAACCTGTGAGGTTAGATCTGACCATCAACGACAGAGCAGCACCATCCGTCGTTTGAACAACTTACATACCTGAGGAGGCTACAGCTGACCAGCAATAACCAAAGAGTGGCCTGTGAGAGCATAGCTTAATGGGATTGTATAGAATAACATGCTATGACCGACTTGTTTAGTCCGAGGTCAGTTTATGGAATGAGAACAGTATGGACACTTACACTGAGGGATACCAGATCACGATATACACCAGCAATGGTGAATATAAAGAAACTATAGATTGTCAACAGGGTGAAGAAGATGAAGCAGAAAGTGATGGAAGTAAGTCGGCCTTCGAGGATGTGTCTGTTCCGACAACTTGGACATTTGAGCTATCGCAAGAGGATTGGTTGATAGTTTTGCCCACTAAAGAGTGTCCAAATAAACTTAGGAAGGGGTGGACTGACATATTCTACGACAAATTTAAAGCAGTCAACAAATCATGTGTGCTCGTCGTGAAAGCCAAACACATAAAAAAAGCAGGTCCAGAAAAATACACTCCCCATACTTTATGGGAAAGGCTAAATGTGCCATGGGCACGTGTTGCTCATATACTTTCTCTATCGAAAAGAAGCCAGCTTCAGGCAATGTTACCGTTGTCGTCACCCGCCTTGGGCACATTTTGCACCAGAAGTGTGACTTCAACAAGCGAAGATGTAAAGCAGTAGCTTCAAAGGCAAAATCAGTGGAAAAGTTACACCAGGACCTATTTCGTGAACTTATTCTAGGCATGGAGCTGTACCGTGACACCGATGTACATTCCAGGGTCATTCCAGGATTCATACAATATCTGTCATATGATCCTCTTTTCATAATCATATTCACCGAAGAGCAAATACAGAAAATGTGGGATGCCTGTAAAGATCCACATAGTGTCTTGTGTTTTGATGCCACCAGAGCTCCTATTTTGAGACCAACTGACAACCCCAAGAAGATATTCCGCTATTCCATCATTTTGGCGACAGACAAGGGGGAACAGCCACTCAATGCCAACCATAACCCATTTCCTTATGCTGGTGAGGAGGTCATTGTCGGAACTCCATAGCTCAAAACGCAAACTACCGACAATAGAAACTGACTGGAGTTGGGGAATGGTTCAATCGGCCTGCATGGCAGCAAATAACATGAACATAACAAAATATCTAGAATGTATATTTCGTGGTGATGAGGCACAATTGACTCCAATCCATTCGGAGTCATTGTCATGACTTAAAAGAACACATAGAGCTTGAAAATGATACCATGTTGATTGTTGAAGGTGATCTGACTTTTTAATCACAAGATACGAGTTGAAGAAGCATAATTTTTTCTATTCTTTTTTTTATAATTCACCAATTGTATTGGCCTCTTTCTCCAAACTGTGTTTGCCGACAACATGTCCTTATGGAAGCGACTGGTCACATTGATTTGAGATGTTTGAAAGCAGCTTCATATTTCACATTATTTTATTAAAGACATATTCTTGTTATTTTTTTATTTATTATTTGTTTCTTTCAAATTGTGTAACCAAGAATTCTCACATCCTTGCCCCGCTCATGCAGTTGGATAGATATTTTTGAAACTGCCTAAAAGTGCAACCTGGTACAACATTTTTACCACTACTTGTCACTTCAAATGTTTGAAAAATCTCTTTCTTTCAGTCAGGCCAAACAAAAATAATTATTTGTTTCCGGTAACATGCTGGAAAAAAAATGGGTCGGTAGGTAGGAAAAATATTTTATTTTTGAATTTCAATATCGGTTTGTATCTGGTATCATTCTGAAGAAAAAGACAGATACCTAAATGTGCCATATTTCCCTTCTATAAAAATGAGGGAATCCTACATGTACATTAGTGAAACAGAGCAGTAACAGCAGTACCGGTCACTAGTTAATTTTTGTATTGATATGTCGTTGAGAAATTATACCTTCGACATTGATAAAATATAACTTGGGTTTCCGAATTCTGCAACAATTATAGTCCATCGGTACTGATCAAAAACGTCAGATAAAGCCTGATCAGATCAGGATCAGGGGAAATATCCAGGGAAATATCCTTATCAATGATGTATCCCACCAATAAATAACTTGGAAAATTGGCCGAAAAAGCCATTTAAAAACAAATTCCATAGTCACTGCGGTCGATGATCGTATTAATAGGCCGAGAAATACATGTAAGTTAAATGTCATGTTAAGTCATTCGATCGTAAGGGCTTTGCAAAATGGGGGAATACCTTTTTTTTAATGTAAACAAAACTTGTATTGCTAGTCTTTTCGATAATCTGCTTTGAGCACCGTATAGTGCGCTTTGCTTCTTAACTCGTGTGAGAGAGTCTATGAATCACAATTGCTAGACCCCAATTGCGAGACAATTGACCAAGGTTGAATGGTTCCCGGTATTTTTACCATGCGGTATTATGCCCGTCGGTTTTAGGACCACCAAAAGATTGCAATTGCATGAGCAATAAGGGCGGCGAACAGCATGAATGAAAACAATTCGTGTGGCGTAAGAAAAGAGATATAGGCCTGTATAAACAGCTGAAATTAATTGAAACATTGGACATTTTTTGTAGTTCTTAGTCGAAATATCGCATCGCAAAATATAGCTCTTTACAGTGGCTTCGGCAGGTTTTAAGCGGGTTGGTCGGGTTACCAGAAACAAACATATATTTTTGTTTGGCCTCGTCAACCCTAACCTCCTACCCACATTTTCCAAGGATTTTTGTTTCAACGACGAAAAGAGTGGCCACGCCCTCTGGGCTTCAACCCAGGACCTCTCGGTTGAGAGACGAACACCCTACCAGTGCGCCACAGGACAACTGTGTAGCATTTGGCAATTAAGCCACAGCTTACACAGACAGACTGCACCGTGGCCATTTGTGGCACTGGGGTTGGTTAGGGATAAATAATATTTTGCCTTTTTTAATTAATTCTTTCTGTTTTTCTCTCAAATTATCAGTAAACTCGTCAACCAATTCCCGCTCAACGTCTACCGCAAGATCGTCATCTACTCCAGCCGCTGCTGGTTCACTCGGGTCACACCCTACTGGTCTTGGTGTTAGTGGTAAAGCAGACGAGAAAGCATCAATTGCCGCAAGAGTTGCTGCCTGAGTCTCTGGATCCTCATCTAGCTTATTCTACAAGTTTAGAGTGAAGTATTGACAGTACGTCATACTGACTCAACCTATCTCAACAACATTCATTTCTACACTACGACTGCAAGAGTGTGTGTTTGATCAGAGACGTAGCAGTTTTTGTAACAAGTAAGGCATCAGTTATTATACAGAGTTTCTATCAAAAGTCTGGATCTTCATCTAGTTTATTCTACAAGTTTAGAGTGAAGTATTGACAGTACACCATACCGACTCAACTTATCTCAACAACAACATATCTACATTTCGACTGCAAGAGTGTGTGTTTGTCACAGACGTAGCAGTTTTTGTAACAGGTTATTATAGTGGGTTAATGCTTTGTAGATTGAGGTGATTTACTAACATTTACTCTCTTAATACACTGTCATGTTTCTCACTAGACTTGGAAGTAGACTCGATGTAGCATCGAGTCCACGACCTGGTATCAAACAGTAACAGTGGGAACACGCCCATAGATTGGATTTAAACATTTTATATAGTGCACTCCGCATACCGTGTTCTATTCCTGTTTATTGCTTAATACTATCTTTACGAATGCTTTATATTTCTCTTTGATTCATGTATTAAACGTAATTCAGGAGGTGGGCCGCAGCTCCCATACAATGACATCTACGAGATTGTCCTAAACCATATGGAGAAAGAGCAGAGGGAAGGAGTCCTGGGTCAAGAAACAGAAGTGGACCCCATCTCGGATGATAGCCAGGATGACAGCCAGGATAGTTTACCATCGCAGACGTCCCAGACTGACGCCGAGGAGTCTATCACTGATGCTGATGGCAAGGTGACAAAGGTGGTTCGTCAATAAAATTGGTCGCACAATTTGTCAACCAAGTGAAGGGGTGCTCTGCAGATGCTACAAACATTATGGGAATGTTTAATGCTACAGATACACATAGCAACTTGGTAGAGGTATTTTCGTTGTACTATTCAATTATATTGTTGATTTGAATTTGCTATATTCCTATGCTTGATCGCAGATCCTAAAACTAAAAGGAAAGCGAAAGGTGATAGTCAGAAGATAAAGAGGCAAAATAGTTCACGTTCCCGACCTACCAAAGAAGATGACATCAAAATGGATGAGGAGTTGGATACAAAGAGTATAGGTGAGTTTGATCATATGTGTCATGCATAATTTGAGCAGTTCGTTCAGATGAGCATCATGTTTATGAAAACCATGTCCTGTCTACCCTGTGCAATTAGCAGTATTGTTAAGATATGCAACCACTTAAAATAAAGCAAACTGATGTATTCTATAGTGACAGCGGATTAAATGTACATGCTTTGAGAATGTTTTGGATATGCGGTATTCAAAAAAAGAAGATATTTCATTGGGGTTTTTGTTGATTGCTGTAGTTGTTCTGTTGGCAATTCTTTTAAAATGTTAACATTTTATTTATAACAACTTAGAATATGTATGATATCCAAGAGTCGTACTAGTGTTCATCCTCATCCAGTGTTTGGATAATTCTTAATTTATGCTGGAAATCAAAATTTAAGGAATATCAACATGTGTTGGTTTACTGTTGATAACTTAATTCAAGTTTAAATCTTTAGTAATTAATTTATTAAAATATTCTAAGATCTAATGACATCTTTATTTAAATTGACAGACAAAAATGGAGTCCACGGCGACACCAAAGAAGAAGGGTTTAGGTTCGCAGCAAGGCACGATATAATACTTCTAAGAGAAGTTTTAGTTATAAATCCATGGGTTGGAGGCAAATGGCCTACAGTGGCAGAGCATATCCAGGAGGTTGGGATGGATGTAGATGGCAGAAGATGTAGGGAGAGGACCCAGCTTCTTCTAGAACAATTCAAGTTTAAATGTTTAGTAATTAATGTATTAACATATTCTAAGATCTAATGACATCTTTATTTAAATTGACAGACAAAAATGGAGTCCACAGCGACACCAAAGAAGAAGAGTTTAGGTTCGCAGCAAGGCACGATATAATACTTCTAAGAGAAGTTTTGGTTATAAATCCATGGGTTGGAGGCAAATGGCCTACAGTAGCACAGCATATCCAGGAGGTTGGGATGGATGTAGATGGCAGAAGATGTAGGGAGAGGACCCAGCTTCTGCTAGACCAATTTAAAAAAGAAGACCGGGCGAGTTTGATTGCTATACCCTCATCTATTTCAACTATATTGTCCTAAATCAGGCTATTTTGTATATTCTGATTGAGAAAAATCTACCATCTGACCAGGAAAGTCTACCCAAACTGGGATGAGAAAATGACCTCAGCAGACATGAAGGAAATGTTCCAGTTTGAATTGCCTCTGTCTCCTATCGGTAGCAAAAGTTGCACTAAGGAGGGAAGAGCAGCAGCCTACTGGGCAGGTATTCTTGATGAGCTTGAAGGTAATTAAGTGTATCTTATTAGTTATCAAGTCAGTTATCTTTATACCACGCTCAGAACAACACGAATAAAAACACAGGGTTGATCCCTTTCAACACTAATTTCTCAGAGTATCTCAACAAGCTAATTCCTGTCTACATAACAGCCTGGTTATAATTGGTGGAGAATCCAAATTTTAGTTGATAATAACTAGATCACAAGCACGTACAATGGCTAACAACGAGAGAAACAATGTCACTTTGAGAAAATTCACAGGCTACAACTACGTTTTACCGGCATTGTGGTTGGAAAGATACGCTATATTTGCAAATTCAAAAGGCTGGAATCCAGCACAAACTTTAAGTAATGTCGGGCTATACCTTGCTGACGGACCCTATACATGGCACCGGCAACTACCGAATGCAACTAAACAAAACTTGGCTCTATTACAGGCTGCGTTCAATGCTAAATATCAGCAGCATGATGGACTAATATGAGCATATAAGCAACGTCTCAGCGACATTGGCGAGCCAACGCCAAAGCCATGACACTGGTAAAAGAACAGTTATCAGCACTGACAATAAGCAACGTCTCAGCGACATTGGCCAGCCAACGCCAAAGCCATGACACTGGTAAAAGAACAGTTATCAGCACTGACAATAAGCAACGTCTCAGCGACATTGGCGAGCCAACGCCAAAGCCATGACACTGGTAAAAGAACAGTTATCAGCACTGACAATAAGCAACGTCTCAGCGACATTGGCGAGCCAACGCCAAAGCCATGACACTGGTAAAAGAACAGTTATCAGCACTGACAATAAGCAACGTCTCAGCGACATTGGCCAGCCAACGCCAAAGCCATGACACTGGTAAAAGAACAGTTATCAGCACTGACAATAAGCAACGTCTCAGCGACATTGGCGAGCCAACGCCAAAGCCATGACACTGGTAAAAGAACAGTTATCAGCACTGACAATAAGCAACGTCTCAGCGACATTGGCGAGCCAACGCCAAAGCCATGACACTGGTAAAAGAACAGTTATCAGCACTGACAATAAGCAACGTCTCAGCGACATTGGCGAGCCAACGCCAAAGCCATGACACTGGTAAAAGAACAGTTATCAGCACTGACAATAAGCAACGTCTCAGCGACATTGGCGAGCCAACGCCAAAGCCATGACACTGGTAAAAGAACAGTTATCAGCACTGACAATAAGCAACGTCTCAGCGACATTGGCCAGCCAACGCCAAAGCCATGACACTGGTAAAAGAACAGTTATCAGCACTGACAATAAGCAACGTCTCAGCGACATTGGCGAGCCAACGCCAAAGCCATGACACTGGTAAAAGAACAGTTATCAGCACTGACAATAAGCAACGTCTCAGGGACATTGGCGAGCCAACGCCAAAGCCATGACACTGGTAAAAGAACAGTTATCAGCACTGACAATAAGCAACGTCTCAGCGACATTGGCGAGCCAACGCCAAAGCCATGACACTGGTAAAAGAACAGTTATCAGCACTGACAATAAGCAACGTCTCAGCGACATTGGCGAGCCAACGCCAAAGCCATGAACAGTCCTTCTACTATGTGTTTATGCCATTGCTTCATTTATCAGCTTAGCTTGAGGAAACCACACCTCCTCGGAAAGAGCAATTCAATGACATTGGTCATTATAACAGAATATGTATGATGCATCCATCTGCTGTGACGCCACATATTATCACTTTACCGAACATAACAAACCCTTTGAACGCCCTCCACACAAACAATGTCCCTGCACTGGAGTCTCTCTTGACCATAAGGAGAAATGTACCGCCAGCACCTGCGACTGTACCATTGGCACTAAATGTCAACAGTAAAAGTTCACGACAAAACGTGAACAACCAGACACTTCCCTTCCATCCCCAAAGAGGAGCAGAATAGAGTTAGTGAAGCAAGTGAAGGAAGTTGATGTGAAAGACCAAAACATTCTTATCGCCCAGTCCCTGGGAAAGATTAATAGAAAATTGGACAAGATTGAGTCTTGTATAAAACTCACAGAAATTACGGAAGCTCAGTCAAAGGACATAACCCGCCAAGACTTCTTCACTAAGGTCACCAATGCATCTTATCTGGTTCTCTTGCCTGTAAGCCCCACCATCCCTGTAGTATCATTAAGTGCATCTTATTAGTTATCAATCATTGTTTCGCAGCCAATATATTGTGATCCTCTCATTTCTTATATTAGTCAAGAATTAACCATTATATAAGATGCCAATCGACCCATCCCCAGTTAAAGATCTCTTCTATGGCATCACTGTATTGATTCACTTACTGCAGGCAGAAGAGATAAATGAGGATGCTTTACAGCAACTCTTATGGGAGTTGTTATCAGAGTATTTTCCTAATTGATGTACATAAACAAAATGTAGCAGCAGACTAAAGAAGGTACTAACCACTATAGTTGCGGAGAAATATCAAGTGACAAAGTTGATTTATGGCAGAAAATCAATGCGCCAAATCATGTTCTTGATTGGATTTCAAATGGAGTGAAAATTCCTTTTCAAAATACACCAGATTATTTTGAAATACACAACAGACAGTTATCAGTCAAGCATGAACAATTTGTTGTCGATGAGCTTGAAAAGTTGGTTCAGTCAGGGCCATTAAAAAACAAGAACAAAGGGATGACCTGACCTTATTAAGTCAGGTCACCGGATGTACAACATACGTTGTGTTAACTACAGATGTTCAACTTGAGCCCCATTCAGCAAAAGTGGTAACATGGAAGTTGAATTTCATAAAATTGTGGAAAATCACATATCTCCCATTTGAAACAACCAATTTGAATGAAAATAAAATTGATGCTATGATTAACAATGTGTTCTTGCTGTGCATATCATTAAATGTACTCAATTTTGTGTTTGAACTGGTTAAAAAAAATATCGGGATTTGAATATTTTGACTCACCATGTATGTTTCGCCAGCTCTGAAACCTCATTAAAACTGCCTAATTCTTTGAAACATTTTTTTCTATAGAATGAGTATATTTCTAGAAATATTGTGAATTTGTATCCAATTTATTTTTATTCAGAACTTCAAGTACTTGATGGGAATGAAGGAAAAGGACAGAATAGAAGTTTTAAAGGATATGAGAGAAGGGAGGTTCAAGAAAACAGAGGAGGTTAAATGTGAGTGTGGAAGAAGGAAGCAGATGGCTAAAATTAAGGAGATATGGTGTGCCATGGCTAACAAGGAATGGGAGGAAATTTGCATTGAATTTCCATCTAGGACATCATACGATGCATTGTTTCCATATACAGGTAAGGAAATAATGTTTATTCTTCATTCAAAATTGTATCCGGAGGAGAAGAACAAGAAAATTTGACACACTCCCTAAGGCCAACTTCTTCATGTTATTCAAGCAGCAACACAAAGAGCTCTATAACAAGATGAGGACCAACATAGTTGGTGGACCGTCAGTTGTTTTCCATTGATACCAAGAAGCAGGCGTTACAAACATTGAGGATGGCCCAAAAGAGTATAAGGAGATAGTACGCTTCGATGCCAATGCTTTATACCTCTTGGGGCATTAATGCAAGACATGCCAACAGGACCATACATTCATAGGAGATTTTCAACCAATTTCAGGCCGGAACATGCATACACGCACGGTGAAACTGCCGTTGCATGGTTGGATTGGATTGCAGAGAGCACCGAGACGGTCATTCAGCACCAATTCAACAAGCATGAAAAGAAGATAGGTCCCCGTCAGATTCCAGTAGATGGATATTGTCGCACCAACAATACTGTCTATCAATTTCATGGATGTTATTTCCATGGTCACCAGTGTGCTCTTAATAAGAAAATCTGGACTGCTACCAGAAAGTGCTCTATGGCTGATCTGCGACAAGAAACATCTGATATGTCCACTTACATCAAGGACAAGGGTTATAACCTTATTGAGATGAACCATTGTCCGCTGCGTAACAACGGGAGACTCAGCAAGGGGTAAAAAAAAAAAATCGGGATTTGAATATTTGGACTCATCCTGTATGTTTCGCCAGCTCTGAAACCTCATTATTAAAACTGCCTAATTCTTTGAAACATTTTTTTCTAGAATGAGTATATTTCTTGAAATATTGTGAATTTGTATCCAATTTATTTTTAGTCAGAACTATAAGCACTTGATAGAATTAAAAGAAAAGGACAAGGTGTTGAATAAAATGAGAGAAGGAAGGTACAAAAAAACCGGTGAAGGTAAAGGGTGAATGCATGAGAAGAAAGCAAATGGGGAAAATACGAGAGGTATGGTGCGGCATGGTTGGGAAGGAATGGGGGCAAATTCGAATGGAACTTCCTTCCAAAACCACAGATGATGCCCTGTTCCCATATACAGAAGCTCCGAGCAGTTTACGACCAGCGAAGGGCGAATGTCAAGGTTTCAAAGCCAAAAGAGGACTTTGGTCAACAGTTCGAGGAGGATAGGGACTTCCTCAATCACAAACTTCAGGCAACCTCCAAGGCCTACCAGAAAAAGTTTGAGGCTGAGAATAGATCAAAGAATGCCTGCAAGGATCTCAGCTGGGAACTTGTTGAAATCACAGACTTGCTAGGAAAGACTTCCAGACTATCTACAGCATGCCTGTAAGTGAGCAGCAACACAAGAACCTGCAAGCTGACCTGTTGGTATATCTCCACATGAAAAAGCGTAAGGCAGCCATGCACATTCTAGTTTTCATGGTTTCTGATGAGAGGCGATGTAGGAAACCATACCCATTGCCAGTGCTTTATGTACCATACCAGAGCATCACTACAAATCAAGTAAGGTGGCTTACAGGAATGATTAGGGAGAAAATGGAGGAGTTAGACATGGAGTATAGAGGTGAGTGCCATATGATATTATTCAGGTCAATGCCTTGGAAAGCCCTCTAGGGGTCTGACATTTAATATGAAACATACCACTAATGATAGTAATAGCTATAATTCTTTGGAACAATGTGACAAGTAATAGGCCTACATGTAGTAACAAAGCCGATAATAATGTGTGGGACTCACCTGTAGTTTATGCGATGAATAGAGTTGTTTACCCGGACATGCTCACAAGAGAGACAGAAGAACCCGATTTTGTTTCAATCCAAGCAGACAAGACAACAGATGTATCATGCAAGTGTCAACTAGTGATTGTATTGAGGTATCTCGTGAAGTGAGAAATAAAGGAAAGGTTTATTGCCTTTGAAAAGGCGAAAGAAAAACATGCCAGCGCTATTATTACACATTCTGCTCAATGTTCTGCGAAAGCATACATTGAAGGATAAACTGATCGCTCAAACTTACGACGGTGCTGCGACAATGAGAGGGGGAGGGTACAGGGTGTGCAAACACAGACAGACATACCCTATGCCCATTTCGTACATTGTTACGCCCACCAACTCAACCTCATCATGGAGCAGGCGTGCTCAAAGCATGTAAGGCAGTGCAAAATAAATTTTGCACACCTCTCAGCTTTTCCCACATTCTTCTCCATCTCGACCAAACGGACAGCAGCATTCAAGGAATACTGCAAGAAAAAAATACAACAGGCTTCAGCTACGCATTGGAACTTTAATAGCCGCACTGTCGACAGCGTATTTGAGAACAGAAATGAGCTTCTTAAGTTCTTATTTAGTATCTGTGAGAGATGGATATGACCATGATGAAGTTGTAGAGTAAGCTATAGACCACGATGATGCATCAACTACAGGAGACAATGTGGAAGAAATGGCAAATGAGGAAAACGCAAACGCAGATTAAAAGCTGACGTACACCTAATTTGATTAGGACCATAAGACTAAAGAGGCAGCTGGGCTTATAAAGTGGTTAGAAGATGAGGAGTTCACATATTTGTTGGAGTTTTTTCACAATGTTATGCCTCACGTTAATATATTATATGCTGTTCTACTAAAGCGTGAAGTGAGTGTTGATGTAGGTGTAACAATCGGGGAAATTGGGCCCCCTATTTTTTTTGTGTATTATATCCAATGTGGCAAGAAGGCCAAGCCTACCAAAAGTTGTGTGTTTCTTAATACATTTATTTGATGAGTCACCACTTCATCTAATAGTTTTGGGGTTTAGCAACTTCTGGGCTGGCAACTTCACAAGTTTGAGAGATGACTCATTGTCAGTTTCATCTCAATGTTTTTGGAGAGAAGACCATGGTACTTCAGCTCTGCTAAAATTCATCCAGAATTTGATATTACAAGCGAATAATTCCAGTTTACAACTGTTATTACTTTGAAGTGTTTTTCCATGCTCTTCTGATTTCCAACTTGAGGATCGTCCGATTATCTCTGGAGGTTGGACTGGGCATCATTATCGATTGGATTGGATCATCCTGGACTACGCACGCTAATCTGCAAGAACAGATGGCCAACTGCAACAGACGCATCGTGGTGGATTGAGATACTCCAAAAGAACATTGAAGACTGGAACTTGTCCATCGTTGTATTTGTATCGTCATCCAGAGGATACGACCATTGTATTGTTTGATTGTTTTATGTTGTATTGGTTATTGACATCATTGTATCATTACATTATTGTACCGTTTATTTTTTGTTTTCTGTTTTCTGGAAATAAAACCTAACACCTTGGTAAAGATTTGTTCCCTTGTTCTGTTAATGAAGTGTAATACGAATAATTCCTGAGTTAAGCAGTGTGATAATAGATTCATTGTTGAACAGCTTTGACACTGTTGTTTAGTAAAGTTTGCCTCATTTTATATATTGTTATCACTGTAACACGGCGACGTACCGGTTACATAGGCAATAAGGCTGTTAGTGCCTTCAGCAACAGTGATGCCAGTGACATCAGGGTAGGCATTGATGGTATGAGCTATATATCGTGATGATGAAAGTGACCAGCCAAGACAGAAACGACGGAAGACAAGTAAGAAGGAACTAACAAGTGCTTGCAAGGAAGCGTGTGACATAATGATAACCCAAGCAACCGATCGTTTCAACTCCATTGGACATCTCATACCGCTACAACTTCAGTTTTTTGCCAAAAAGTTGTTTTTCAGATGATAAATTAGACCTCATCGCACACTATTATCCCATGATATGTAAGGAGAAGTTGAAGACCGAAGTTCATGGTTGAGAACAATTTAACCGATCCATTCTCAGAAGCATGTCGTCTCCTGGAGATTGCTCTCACCATTCCCCTTGTATCAGCAGAGGCTGAGCGTTGTTTCTCATCACTTAAAAACGGATTTTGAAATTTCTATGAAATACAATGGCAAATAATCGTTTAAATGCTCTAGCTAATGAAAATGGAAATGATACAGGAAATGCGATCATTCAATCAACTGGTAAGAGAGAAATTTGCTACACAAAAAAACCGCCATGCAGAATTTTGTATAAGTCGTTTGCGAGAGGAGAAGATATATCATATGTTCATGATGACGATGATAAGTTTAAGTTGAAGACAAGGCAGAAAGGGAAAGGGATGAACAGGAAAAGTTCGTCGTCATGAAAAGGAAATGAGTGAAAAGGGTGTTTCTTTGAAAAGAATTTTATCCCTAGGCCCGATAACATTGGTAGATCCCTTCCCGAACTGAAACCTAATGAAGATATTGACGCTTATCTTACATGCTTTGAGCGTATTGCTAATGTAAATGGTTGGCACAAAGAAATGTGGGTGGCATTCATAGCAACAAAAAATGGCGAAATATGAACTAACAGCAGAAGAATATCGCCGTAAATTCAGAAGAACTGAGAGAGATTCAGACCAATCCATAAAGGAGTGGGCTGGGGTACTCTCTTGGAGTTTTCACAAGTGGCTAGAAACTTATAAAGTCAGTTCACAAGACCCAGACTCTATCATTGAATTGATGATCATAGACATGATCCTAAGCAGAATTCCATGGGAATTGTCACGATATATTAAGGAAAAGAAACCAACCATTGCAAATGAATTGGCGGCAATTGCCGATGAGTATGTCAATTTGATGAGAGGACGCTGCTGGCTGTCCAAACTTACACAGCAGCAGCACAACAACAAATCGACATATCAAAAGGGCAAAGGTCAAGCAAAGCAAGAACCTAATAAACAAGGTGAAACTTCATCCAACATATCCAATTCATCCCAGACATATCAAAAACCAAAATGCTACAATTGTCAAGAAATTGGCCATACTGTAAAAAGGACAAAACTAGTCCAAAACCAAAGAAAGTTTTGTTTGCACTGGATGATGATTATTTAGGCAGATATGATACTCCAGATCTGTTGAACAATCAACAGATCATTGTGTTGCGAGATACTGGGTGTTGTCAGTCGATGGTACACGCCAAGTTCATCTCGGCTGATAATTACATACAAGGTAAAACAGTCAAAGTCATAGATATCAGTGGTGAAGTGAAACAGTATCCCCTTGCTACAGTTTATCTAAAGTGCAAACATGTCACAGGGTGGTGGGTAACCGTGGCAGTAGCCCCACGGTTACCCAAAGATATGATTCTCGGGAATGAGTTATGCGAGTCATGGCAGTCACGAGAAATCAAGCGAAACTTGAAATTGAGAACGAAAACAAAGAGGCAAAAGACATTACTGAAACAGGGGTACGCAGTAACCCTATTGATGATCTTGATGCAAATATAGATGATCCTGAAAGTGAACAGGACAATGATTTACTTGACATACCTGTACCAGATACAGGCTTTAAGAAATTGCAAACAGAAGTATCGTTACATGGTGGCAGTTATTACCAAAGAACTTTGACACAGAACTTTAAGAGTGGTGATTTTCTGAGAAAGAAATAAGCGACCAACAAATGTACCAACGTAACAATTGTACAATTGAACAACAAGAGAGTTCCATCCGAGAACAGTGAGAGAGAACTATTTTGAAACAAAAAGCGACAACGGACCAACAAGCGTCCATCCGACAACTTTGAAGATAGTGAACTATCAGACTGAGTCAGCGGAAAACTACTAGACGACTACGAATATTCTGACCGAGAGCTGACAACAACCTGAATTTGTAGTGTCTGTCGGAGTGGCTGCAGCGGACACTTCAAGCAACAGAGGCAAGAAAAAGTCAACTGCTGAACATACAAGAAGAAGAGGATCAAGACGTATACATCTGATGTGCAGAGTGTGAGTACCTAAATTCTTGTAAGCAAAATTGGCAGACTATAGGTTTTGTTACATAGTGTCAGGTTTGATAGTATTTATGTAGTGTAGTTTTCTTGCAATTTTAAGAGAAACATTAGTATTTTAAAATACTTAAGAAAATGTGCATATTTGTGTGATATACATATAACTTGAGAAATTAGTGCATAACATTAACATGTAGCCCTACGCATTATTATAGAAAAAAGTTGCACCACTTGAGGCTCATTTCATAAAATCTTGACTTCTGAGGGTTATAATTATTGTGTATTATGTACTCGTTATAATAGTAAAAATGAGCACCAAATGGCATCATTTTAACCCTTAATTTTGAAAAATTTATAACGCTGAGGGGGCCACATCCCCCTCAGACTCCCCTATTCGCTGTTAAGTCTAGGAGCTTAAAACACCCATGAGCCGTGAGTGCAAAAAGGTTCCTATGAGAATGTGTATATTCCGTGGTAGGACAAAAGCGGTTGGGCACTATGGCACTGTTAAACGTGTTTTAGGATTCCTAGCAAGAAGTTATCTGTGTGAAATGTGTTCGAATCTAGACACACATCCATTGTTCTCCCGAGACTATAAAAAATGCTACCACTGTTATACCAGGAACTGCAATTCCAAAACTGTTGACTTAACACTCCTGTTACCAATGGCAATTGAATGCAAAAAATGTTGTAGGTATTCCTTTCAACTAATCAGGTAATAGGGTAACATTGCCCCTTGCTAAGAGCAAACAAGTAAAGGTTGATATCAGAGACTACATAATGCATCCTTATTGAATGGAAAAAAAGTATATTCCACAAATTTCTGTCATAGGAATAAACATAAGCAAGGCTCAAGATAAGCGGGCGCAGCGCCCGGTAATGCTGAAAAATGAACAACCGAGCGCTGATATTTTGTCCAAACCAGCGCCCGTTCATGATGGGTAAGCTTGCCTAAGACGTCGAATTTCGATTTGACAATACAATTTAATAACAAGTTAGCTCCCGATAAACTGAAAGTAGCTCCTGGTTCTCAATAAATCCCATGATCTGGGCGCTACTTTTGAAAAAAAGTAGCTCCCGGTAAATACAACCTGTTATCTTGAGCCTTGAACATAAGGCTTAATTTCTGTGCTCCTTTACCACAGATACTACAAATAAACACATCCTACAGAGAGAGTAATTTGCAATTCCCACAGAGGGCACTTTTCAACCGATTTCCCTCTATATAGTATTTGATTTGATTATATTAGGAGTAAGCCAAGGAAAAGGGTTTGCCTCAGACTTCTTATGCCTTACTCTAAACAACAGACTAATACACTCTTGACACCCTGTATACATGTCAAGCTTATTCACACAAGGATCGATCACTAACACATGCACAAAATGTGATTGATTATCAGGCACTGTATTCCCTCCCACATGTGGTCCCATTTTCTATTGTCGTCTTTCATCATAACAACTGCTATAATACCTTCAAATAATTGATTGCTGATTCATTGCGAAAGGTTTAATGTCACCCACAAAGGTAAATGTTAAAATGGACTGCTCACATATTGTTTCATGTACACTGCTGAAATGTACTCTACACTACTTAAGAGTGAATTTTTTCTAGATTGACAAACTTTTGGACACACATTTTTTAGATTTTGCCTAAAGTTTGGGAGGTGAAAGACATTTAGTAGTTATGTAAAAATATGGTATTAAAAAATTCAGCAACCCTCTGTTGCCATGGTAACGAGCCTATCTTGTTTTAGGTCATTTTAGGGGGAAATTCTCCTAATTATACTGATTTCAGCAACAAAAAAAGTCAAAGTTTGGCAGAACCCTACACTTAGGTGGTACATTTTTTGCCCAAACTAACTTCATGAATGAGTTGCCCTATCTTTGGTCTAACAACCAACCGATTTAAATAAGTCAGTGTTGCCATATTGATACCCTGTTGCCATGTTCAAATATCACATTTTGAGGAAGTTGAAAAAGTCAGATATTACTACCCGACTTCGGGTTGCTACAGTTCCCCTCGAGGTGATTTGTTTTTCTTTGTACTTTGTTTTTATAACAAAGACCTCATACCCTTTGAGTTAATTCAAGAAAAAAAATGGGGAAACCCGGCACTTGCGTATCACGTGACCTGAAGTCACATGATCCAATTTACGTGAAATTGCATAGCCGGGTATATATGGGGGGTTACCGTGCATCCCCAGGACTCCCCCAAACAACTTTTTTTAACTTTCTTTCATTTTCCTAAAACATATTCAGTATGTTACCAAAAATGATTTGGGTATGCTAGGGGTTATTCAAGATGGCGTCGAAAATGGCCGCCAAAAGGTCAAAAGTCCTGAAATGACATCATATCAATCAAAATCGGGAGCAAAATATATGGTAAAAGTATAGTTTTAACAGTGGGACGTATGTATTAGACCACTAGACACTTATATCGATTACATTTGCTTTGTTAACATATCTAAATCCAAGATGGCCGCCAAAATGGCTGCCAAAAATGCTAAAATTACATACATTTGGCATATATCAGCCCAGCATGTATGATCAGAGTATAGTTTTAACAATGGGATGTATGTGTTAGACCCCTAGAAGCTCATATGCTGCATTTTTGCTTTGTTTACAAATCTTAAATCCAAAATGGCCGCCAGAATGATGGCCAAAATTGGTAAAATGACATAATTTTAATAAAATAAATGATGAAAATATAGTTTTTTAACAATGGGATGTATTTATTATATCACTACTCATATCCAGTTTCTTTGCTTTGTTAACATACTTGAAATCCAAAATGGCTGCCAATATGAGTCCCAGAATGGCTGCTAAAATTGTCAAATTCCATAAAATAAGGATAATAACGACCAGAATGTATGACGACAATATAGTTTTAACAATGGAATGTATATGAATGTATTAGACCACAAGTAACTCATATCCAGTATTTATGCTTTGATAACATACTTAAAATCCAAAATGGTTTCCAAAATGAGTGTGTATTTTGCATCACATTCGCCAAATAGTATGTTCTAAACTGCTAAGCTATTGCATTTAGATATAAGACCCACCTCTGTGACAATTTTTATTCTGTTTCAGTTTCCAAAATGGCTGCAAGATGGTTAAGTTGATGTTAAATGACCTAAACAAATTGTGTTGTATTGTAAATGACCATAATATGTAATACCAATACCCCTAATGGTACAACATTCACTATAATATATGATAAAGCCTAGGGGCTGTAAGATGTCGGCCAAAATACCTGAGAAGCAGTATTAATTTATTGTTAGTGTCATTATAGAACATATCATTTGGTGAATGTGATACAAAATACACACTTATAGACTATTTTTACATTTACAACGACCATTTTGGCGGCAGGTTTGGATTTGAAGTAATACAAAGCAAAAATACTGGATAGTAGTAACTAGTGGTCTAATACATACATCCTATTGTTAAAACTATATTTTCATCGTACATTCTGGTTAATATCATCCTATTATATGAAATTTGACCATTTTTGCAGTCATGCTGGGACCCATTTTGGCAGTCATTTAAGGACCCATTTTGGCGGCCATTTTGTATTTTAAGTATGTTAACAAAGCATAAATACTGGATATCAGTTACTAGTGAAATAATACATACATCTCATTGTTAAAAACCATATTTTCATCATACATCTTGGTTAATATTATGTCAATTTAGGGAATTTTGTCAAATTTTGGCCATCATTCTGGCGGCCATTTTGGATTTAAAGTATGTTATTACAAAGCAAAAATACTGAATAGTAGTTACTAGTGGTCTAATACATACATCCCGTTGTTATATTTTCATTGTACCTTCTGGTTGATAGTATCCTATCTTATGGAATTTGACAATTTTTGCAGCCATTTTGGGACCCATTTTGGCAGTCATTTTGGGACCCATTTTGGCAGTCATTTTGGGACCCATTTTGGCAACCATTATGTATTTTAAGTATAACTTTGTAATAACATATTTTATGTTAACAAAGCATAAATACTGGATATGAGTTACTAGTGAAATAATACATACATCTCATTGTTAAAACCATTTTTTTTCTCCATCATACATCTTGGTTAATATTATGTCAATTTAGGAAATTTTGACCATCATTCTGGCGGCCATTTTGGATTTAAAGTATGTTATTACAAAGCAAAAATACTGGATAGTAGTTACTAGTGGTCTTATACATACATCCCGTTGTTAAAACTATAGTGTCATCGTACATTCTGGTTGATAGTATCCTATCTTATTGAATTTGACAATTTTTGCAGCCATTTTGTAACCCATTTTGGCAGCCATTTTGGATTTAAGTATGTTAACAAAACAAAAATACTGGATATGAGTTATTTGTGGTCTAATACAATACATACATCCCATTGTTAAAACTATATTTTCATCATACATTCTGGTTGTTATTATCCTTATAATATATGGAATTTGACAATTTTAGCAGCCATTTTGGGACTCATTGGCAGCCATTTTGGATTTCAAGTATGTTAACAAAGCAAAAGAACTGAATATGAGTTACTAGTGCTATAATCAATACATCCCATTGTTAAAAACTATATTTTCATCATTCATTTTGATAGTATTATGTCATTTTATGGACTTTTGACCAATTTTGGCCATCATTCTGGCGGCCATTTTGGTTTTTAGATTTGTAAACAAAGCAAAAATGCCGCATGTGAGCTTCTAGGGGTCTAACACATACATCCCATTGTTAAAACTATACTCTGATCATACATGTTGGGCTGATATATGCCAAATGTATGGAATTTTAGCATTTTTGGCAGCCATGTTGGCGGCCATCTTGGATTTAGGTATGTGAACAAAGCAAAAGTACTCGATATGAGTTCCTAGTGGTCTAATACATACGTTCCACTATTAAAAATATACTTTCACCATACATTTTGATCCCGATTATGATTGATACAATGTCATTTTAGGAAATTTGACCTTTTGGCGGCCATTTTTGACGCCATGTTGAATAACCCCTTAGCATACTAAAATCATGTTGGTAACATACTGAATATGTTTTAGGACAATGAAGGAAGTAAAAAAAAGTTGTTTGGGGGGGTCCTGGGGGTGCACGGTTACCCCCATATATACCCGGTTATGCAATTTCCCGTAAATTGGATCATGTGACTTCATGTCACGTGATTCGTAAGTGCCGGGTTTCCCCATTTTTTTTCTGGAAATAACTCAAAGGGTATTAGGTCTTTGTTATAAAAACAAAGTACAAAGAAAAACAAATCACCTCGAGGGGAACTGTAGCAACCCGAAGTCGGTTAGTAATATCTGACTTTTTCAACTTCCTCAAAATATGATATTTGAACATGGCAACTGGGTATCAATATGGCAACACTGACTTATTTAAATCAGTTGGTTGTTAGACCAGAGATAGGGCAACTCATTCATGAAGTTAGTTTGGGCAAAAAATGTACCACCTTGGTGTAGGGTTCTGCCAAACTTTGACTTTTTTTGTTGCTGAAATCAGTATAATTAGGAGAATTTCCCCCTAAAATGACCTAAAACAAGATAGGCTCGTTGCCATGGCAACAGAGGGTTGCTGAATTTTTTAATACCATATTTTTACATAACTACTAAATGTCTTTCACTTCCTAAACTTTAGGCAAAATCTAAAAAATGTGTGTCCAAAAGTTTGTCAATCTAGAAAAAAGTCACTCTTAAAGGTGTATGTTCCGATCACTTTTATTTGGCTTATGATTTTTTTTTCACATCAAGATATTTTGATATTAAAAGAATTCACATATTTTTCTCATTATGTCTGTAAAATCTTAGGGGCTAGAAATGTTACATTTAGAAATTATAGGCTAAATGTGGTGAATTACTGCTTAAGGTGGTTAACCACCCGCCAGTTTGTGTACTATTCAATGGGCAAATTTCTTGTGGCCCTGTGCTTCAAAAATAAGAACCATTGGAGTTATGCAACTCAAACTTCAGAATGCGACAATTTTAAGGATGACCTTTCATGTAAAATAGAAAACATCAAGATGAAAATCGGGCAACCAATCAGAACATCTACCTTTAATTACTTGATACTCTATAAAAGGGAGGTCATAAGACCTAAGGTAAGCTAACGAGAGGGAAGGTCTTACGAATTAACAGAGGAAAGTAAACAATATTTAAAAAAACATTTTTAATACACCGGGATCTGTCAACATTTGATGATCATGGTGCATTGAGACGACAGTACAATCCATACAAGATCTCAATAATACTGATTCCTTAAACAATAATTGGAAGTAGTGCTACATGCATTTGTATGTTTCTGGAAAAAGCTCCAGGAAGCTTGCATGCCTAATCAAACGTATGACACACCAACAATCCAGGTAATAAATGTTGGCACACTTCGGTACGCAATTGGTCAAATGCTCCCCCCCCCCCCCCCCCCCCCCCACATCCCTGCAAATCAATGTTGATCAAGGTTGTGTTTTCAGCAGGCAAAATTAAGTAGACCCAACATTGATTGGTAAGGAAGGGGAGGGGACAGGTGATGATTGGTGAGGAAGGGGGAGGGGACAGGTGAAGGGCAAGTTTCAGCTGTTCTTTTAATGAATGAAGACTTGTAATTTTCATGGGCATACTTTCGAAACGGCGAATAATAACGGAAATATACTGAAGTGTGCCAACTATTTTCGCCGGGTTGCAGTTATCATAAAACCTATCAAATACAACTTAACAATTCAAAATACAATAACATCTCAATAATATAATACACTGTATGTTCTAAAGGAGGGGTCGTCAGGGAAGCACAAACCTATACCGACGTTAATTTTTTTAACCAAGGTGTGAATACATCATCTGTCGACGCGCTGAGTCCAGTCAAACGGTTTCCACCAAGTGGCAAACTGGAGAGCCTTCTTGCGCTGGTCGTCAAAGTTTTGCTTGTGTGGATGCCGCCACATACGAGGCTCTACGTCCAGCATGCCTCCTATGATCTCCTGCAAAGGGAAAATATATACAGTCAAGATTTATTAGGTACATCAGGTATCGTTTTCAGAAACTATTTATTCTTACCCAATTCCAAATTTCCTTTAAATTTTATTGTCATTTTTTCCAGAATTGTTTTGCCACAGTTGCAAATTTCAACAGTCCTGCATGTCTTGAAAAAAACCCTCCTTTTTGATAACATAACATGGTAATAAACAAAATTTTATTTACCTTGTTTTATTTAAACTGTTAAATTCATGCAAAATGTGGTGCAATACCATATCTGCACGATCTAAGAATATTAAGTTATACAGTACGAAAACTAATCATGCACAAGAAAATTTAAAGGTAGGTACAAGAAAATTTAAAGATAGGTATTCCGATTTCTGGCCCGATTTTCAACTTGATTTTTTTAAATTCTCCATTAACATTGGTATAGGTTTGTGCCTCCCTTAAAATAGTCATATTCCAAAGTTTGAGTTGTATAACTCCAATGGTTCTTACTTTAAAAGCAAATGGTGACATCGAATTTGCCCAATCGAATAGTACACAAACTGGCCGGGTGGTTAACCACCTTTGGCAGTAATTCACTGCATTTTGGCCTATAACGACTAAAAAGAACATATGTTGCATCTAAGATTTTATAGAAATAATGAGAAAAACATGTGTTTTCTTCTGATATCGAAATATGTTGATGTGAAAAAAAGCTTAATTGATCGGAACATACACCTTTAATACTTTGAATAGAATAACCTATAACAGACTAAATTGTAACAGGGAGCCAATAATTTGAAACCAACCGCTAATCTTATTTGCAGACTTAGAAAATGGAAATATTGTCAGTGTTATTATAAACATTATGTTAAAACAAGATTGTTATTAGAGTTTTGGTACACCAAATCAATGTTTTGATTACCAATTGTGACCTGGCCCCACAAAATGAGCGGAAAGTCACGGCGAAGATGTTGCTGAATTGAGACAGCATAGCATGTTATTGATTTTTGCCGTTTGTTGTTAGTATGGATCAAGCCCTTTTATTATAGCGGGATTATAAAATAAATAGCCTGGCATGGCTGGTAATACTCTTAACATATAACAATACATACTGCTATTTTAGAATTCTCCTATAATAGAAGGGACCATGGGTCCATACCAACAACAATTTAAACGGCAAATCAACAATATGCTATGCTGTCTCAATTCAGCAACATCTTCGCCGCGACTTTCCGCTCATTTTGTGGTGCCAGGTCACAATTATCTAATCAATTTTTGGCTTTGGGACTTTGTAAAAAAAATGAAGAAAACAATATTTCAAAACAATAGGTTATATATCAGATGTAATAATACCTACAATACGTCACTATGCTATACCACCGACGATTACAATTGCACCAAAATACACCTATTTCTACCTACCTTGCCAAAGTAATGCGGAAATAGCTGTTCATCTTCTATAATGTGAGCAAATCCGCCATCCAATCCAAAATCAACACTGAAGTATGGGAAGCCAACAGGGACCTGCAACATAAATGACAATAACCAAATTGTATAAGCGATTGATTGGTAGGCAATTTGATCCTATCCATCTTTCAATATAACCAATATTGGTGCTGTCAGTTTATATAGGGTGGTTGGTACTGTTTATGTTTATTTTCGAGCAAAAGTATTCCTATCTCGTGACAAATATCAATAGCTAACTATAATAATAATAATAATAATAGACAGGCATTTAAAAGACGTATATCAAACCGCAAGGAAACACAATGCGATGCACAAAGATAAAAAATACATAAAAATACATAATTTACAAAATTAAGAAAACAGTCATACGTTACAACCTTAAATGACCAAAACAAAACTCTGTCGTGTTTTCTCAATGTTACCTATCCTTGTTTATTAATCCCATTTGTGATGTAATGAGGGGAATCAATATGGTACTGAACAAACTAAAGCTATTCTAAACCGTCTGAATATGTGACCATCCACCACAAACCCAGTGTAAAGTTGCCAGGGCCTTTTCAGAGATATGGCTTAATAAACTCAAGAATAATTAATAAAAAACAAAGGATTTTCAAGAGGATTTTGATTATTTAAGTGTTAATTTACAAAACAATAACTACATGTCATATATCATTTTCAAGCTTATTTGAAGTAGATTTTAACTAAATCAAAATTTCCATTTTGAAAAATGGTGACTTAAGGGGGGTGTGGACTCTCAGGTACAGCCTCCGTAAAACTGCCATAACTTCTTCAATATTCATTTAATCTTTATAAACGTATACAGTTTTTTGCAGAAAAGGGTTCAATAAATCCAACCATGATAATGAAATTGACCATTTTGGGAAAAAATTATAAAAAACACCTTTTTTGACCCATTTTAGGTTTGGAAAAGATAACTCAAAATATATTTTGTTAAATTTTGTCATACTAGTTTTATGACAATCCTGATAACATTCCCCAGGATTTTTTTTTTTTTTTTAATATATTATTTTTTATTTTTTGAGTTACAGACCAAAAGGTGCCAAAAAATGTGATTTTTTACCGCCAAAATCATGAAAATCACCACATTTTTTGGCACTTTTTGGTCTGTAACTCAAAAAATAAAAAATAAGATATTAAAAAAAAGAAAATGCTCCTGGGGAATGTTATCAGGATTATCATAAAACTAGTATGAACAAATTTAACAAAATATATTTTGAGTTATCTTTTCCAAACCTAAAATGGGTCAAAAAACATGTTTTTTATAATTTTTTCCAAAATGGTCAATTTCATTATCATGGTTGGATTTATTGAACCCTTTTCTGCAAAAAACTGTATACGTTTATAAAGATTAAATGAATATTGAAGAAGTTATGGCAGTTTTACGGAGGCTGTACCTGAGAGTCCACAGCCCCCTTAATACTGGATTCGTTGTGGACGGTCACATACGGGATATGCGTCCCAATCAAATGCCATCCTTTCATGGTATAAAGCACAAAACAGGTCACTAACAGAGAGCCGAGCACCACGTAAATAAAAGTCACCCAGCGTATAATGTGTATAAAATTCAATAGAGAGAACAAGTTTGTGTGATGCCACAAACGCACCGCATATTTGCACAACACAGCAATTACACAACATGTGAGGGGTTCATCGGCACGATTGTTAGACAAGACTGATCGGTTTGTAATGGGGAAGCGTTTTTAAAATGCCATGAGTTGCTCTGAAATGCTTTGAATTGTTTATTATATCTTGAGAATTTGAGAAAAACATACACACTCTATATTAAAGGCAGTGTTTATTCGATTTTGCAGTTGTGGTTCGTTTATTTAATAATAATTTGTATATTCTAAGGTTGTCATCCTTTAGTTTGTGTCATATTCCGTACTTACAGCTTTACGTATGCCTTTGTTGCGTGTATCTATCACTTTCTTATTCTCCATCCATTCCGATTCAGAATCTTGGATGGCTTTCTGTAAGAAAACAGTATACAGGGTGAGTAAAAAAGAACAGGTATTTTTTTACAAAGTGTCACAATAACTTCTGGCATGAATATCCAAAACCAATAATGATAGGGCTATTAAACGACCCAATTTAGCTTTCATTAAAACAAAAACAATTAAAAATCTACTCTTGCGTTATGAAAAAAATTAGTTGGCTTGTCCAACATAATTCTGAGTTACTCATGCACTAGGATTTTATGTTTTTTCCTGGCTTTACAGGCAGCCTCCGTTGGGTTTTTTCGTTGACCAATCCCATGTAGGGATTCGCCAGCCCGTAAATGTTGCTTTGTTGATCAGCCGCGCATATCGGCTCATTATTGCCCTCCCTCCATATCGTATATGCAATCATACCAGAAGGTTCTCAACAACAAAAAATGTGTCACTATGAACTTTAAATTTATTGACACAATTGAATAAAGCGACCTTTAAGGTCCAGATATTATGTAATACGTAATTATACAAATGTCACAAAGTACATTATAAAAATGTGCATTTATCAACTCCCTTTGGCAGGAGTGAGGATTGGTTATTTATGTCAAATAAATGAATTTCTGGTACGTGGCGGATTAACGCTCCACAAGTTATCGTTGCGTGTGCATTCTGATTTTGTAATCGCGGAAAAGAATTCTGAAAAAAGTGGGGGGGGGGGGGCAGGGTTAGGGTTATCTAACATTTCTGAATCAGCTCGTCAACAATACTATGCAGTACTGCCATCCTGTGGTTTGGCTTTAAAACACTGGGCTGAAAATTGATGCAACATTATGACGCAATGGCCAAATTAACAAACTATTTTTTTAATGAAAGTCAAATATATGGTCTTTTTAGCATTTTCATTTATTTTGTATATGAATCCTGTACAAATCATAGTTTCAATACAACGCATACTTGAATTTGACAAATATAGCATTGTTATTAATAACTTTTAAAAGAAAATTATTACCATAGTAACCACACACTCGACTGACTGGCTTTAATAATGCCTACTGGAAACCAATCACATTAAGTTCTGGAATATTGAACATCCCACTTCCAATAAATGAGAATGTTGGATACGAAGTGGTTATTGCTAACATTTCATTAAGGTACTGCAAACAGGGTTAGTAAAAAAAACCTGTAAATTTGGAATTTTATTTCTACAAAACATTTTCTTGGATTATTTATTCTGGCAAAAGAGCTCATTAGCTTTAAAAAGGATTTTACTTTTTGGTTAAAATTGGTTGGGAAAACAGGTTGTATGCCCATTTAGATAAAAGTTTTTATCCAAATGATCCAATGCCATACCATTCACACCGTTTCACTTGTCTGGGGACAGGGCGAACAAAACAACAGATTGATCGCTCAGCAGTCACTCCCGTCACGCAAAACCGAGAATTGGCGAAATTCTCGGATACGCGAGAAAATATGGGGGGTTGGTCTCTTTCTCAGATCGACACATTCAACTCGCTGTTATCCATCCCCACGATAGCGTGTCGTTACTCGTGTGGAAGAGATGGTTAAATACGACTATGCAGAAGTCATACCTACGTCGGAATCCATCATGGTGTGGCACAGTGAAGCAACAGGCACTCACAAGTGTAGAAAATTGGGGCTGAATTTGGCCTGACTTTGACCTCCTTTAGTGAGGGGAAAACCAATTTTTACCGTAAGTGTGTTAATTTTTAATACAACTTTGATTATCGTAGATTACAAATATGCACGTTTCGAGTCATCGTCACTTTTTTTAAAAGATCGTCACTTTATTTAAGTTTTGCATTTCGCTAGTCGGACTATCACTAAATTCTCTGTTTACCGAGAATTCCCTGACCTCCTGAATATATCTCGAGAAACGGAGATTTGTTGACATTTCACCGCGAACCGAGATATCGAATAATTTTCTCGAACATCCGAGAAAATGTGACATTTCTCGACTATCGGAGATTGTTTTATTTTTCATCACGATACGATGATCCAGTCTCATGCAATTCTGAGCAGTCGTAACAACTCTGCCGAATTCGACATGTTTGGTAACATGGTGAGGGTCTAGAATCTAGACCATTGATGATGATGATGTGCATGATAAAAAATATCCCTGTTTATGATGTAAATGCAATCATGGACTTGTCTGATGTGATTAGTCAATGAATGATATGATACAATCATTATTATTATTTCTTCTTTTTTCAATATTTGAATTGTAATTTGAATATTCAATCAATACTAATTTATTACTATAGGATGGCGCGGACATACGGGACCTTTGAGTTATTTTTAGCAAATTAGCTTGGCAACCAGTGTTTCAAAAGCAAAACATTCCATGCACACACTCAACGCTGAGCGTTACGCACTTGAATCGCAGCAGGCGAAATGTGTGGTTGCCATAATTGATCTGCGCAAGTTGTTTTTGTTTTTACCGGCCTTTGATTGTTTTCACCGGCATGACGTAGGTACGCCACAACCTATACTGAATAAAATAACATTGCCAATTCAAATCAAATTTGATTGTGAATATGAGTTCATTTTTCTATAATTTGTGAACTAAAACTGTTCCACTCCAGGTCCTATAAATCCAAAATTAAAGAATTGGGAAAATTAAAAAAAGAAAAATTAAAAAAAAAGAAAAGATTCTTCGGTAAATTGATAGGCTAGGCTATAATAGTCCAATTAATAATTGACCGAACAACACGCACGCACCACAAAGATGATCGTGACTAGCAATATCTATGGCTGAATGAAATATTAACAGTTTTTTATTTCCCTCTTCTTCACCTTCAATCTTTTTGGCTTACAGGTATCATCAGACACAGACGGATATGTCCAGTCCAAAAGACAATAACTACCAGTCTACAGGCAGGCTTGGAAAGATGAACTGCAAGAGTGATCAAGAATCGTAGGAAACCTGATTCTCGGTTAATTGACTCTTGAAAAAAACCCAATTAATCCTTATACACATAATTGTGTGACGTAAATGATGGTGTCATCATCTCATTGGCTGGATTCTTCAAATGAAATGTTTGTTTATATTATAATAAAGGTACCTTTCAAGTCGCTAGTCACATACAATTTAAAGGTACCTTTCAAGTCACATACAATTTAAAACCTCGACCTTCTTTTTTGTCCACGAGTCTCGAAAGGTGCTTTGTGTTATCCGGAAATTGGTGTTATCAATCAGATTTTGTTTTATTGTGTTTCCACTGAATTAAAAAAACCCACAAGTTTTAATGAATAATTGCTTAAGATATTGCCATGCCATCACCAGCTCTTGGATCACAGTCATGATAATTACTGTGTCAAACTGTTTTAAACAATTGCACAACAGGGATAGAAATTAAAATAGAATCTGAAAATCTATTCTCGCAAGTCGAACACACTATTGAATAGAGGTCGAGAATCCACATTTTCACAAAGCAGAATATAATTATAAACAGATTCTCGCAACCAGTGATGAACCTGACATTATCCATTATCCAAAATGGATGTAAAACAAACAGCATGAGAGAATTCACTATTTCTAGAGCCCCTTGTTTAAACAAATTGTGATGTAAAAAATGGATCAAATAAAACAAAACCTAAATGTACATGAGGTTTTTTCATCAGGCTTTCAAATTTGGTGATTGTTTATTTTATAATTGTCAACTTGATGTTTTCTATTTTACATGAAAGGTCATCCTTAAAATTGTTGCATTCTAAAGTTTGAGTTGCATAACTCCAGTGGTTCTTATTTTAGAAGCACAAGGTCACAAGAAATTTACCAATTGAGTAGTACACAAACTGGCGGGTGGTTAACCATCTATGGCAGTAATTCACATTTTAGCCTGTAATTTTCAAATGGAACATTTCTGACCCTAAGATTTTACAGGCATAATGAGCAAATTATGGGGATTCCTCTGATATCAAAATATCTTGATATGAGAAAAAAATGTGTAGACAATAAAAAGTGATCAGAACAATACACCTTTAATAACAAACCTTTTTTTGAGATGCCAAAGTTTCACATTCTTGTACAAGCTGTAAACATGATCTATAATTGCTCTC
The DNA here is from genome assembly GCA_035610835.1 of Ophiura sarsii. Taxonomy (NCBI): domain Eukaryota; kingdom Metazoa; phylum Echinodermata; class Ophiuroidea; order Amphilepidida; family Ophiuridae; genus Ophiura; species Ophiura sarsii. Next base: position 46,473,665 of record CM069450.1, on the reverse strand, counting down.
TGCAATGATTAGATTTATAAAAGCACTCCTTATATTGCCATTGATACAATGAATGGATAAGTGTACATTTATTTTTATTTTTAATATGCATTTACATGTAACATCAATGATATGACAATAATAAAATCAGAATTATGCTAACATGTATAGATTGATATTTCCTTGCTGAGTGAACTGTGACTGTCAATACTGTATTAGAAAGTGGTTTACATATTTATAATAACATAACAGAATCTAACAATTTGCACGCTTTTTTTTCTCAACCTAAATGTATAATCAGCAAGCATGCCAAAATAATAAGGTGGTCTTAAAAAATAAAAATAAAACACTCAATCCGGACCGGGATGTACTTGAATCGCGTTCCCACTAGCGATTTAGTCCGGGTCCGGACTAGTCTATACTCTATCTATTTGGCTTCCTCCGGACAGTGACGTAACTAACAAGCGCAGCTTTTACGCACACACATGTATTTTCCGTCTTTCAACGCTCGTGTGCATACGCCAGTGCCTCGAGTAGTCGCACGCGTTATGTGCTGCAATTAGTAGAATACGCAGTTACGTCACTGTCTCGTGATGGCCGAATAGACTATAGACTACTCTGGATTTTGTTCTATGTGGGAACATGGCCTTAGTGGTGGTTGTTATATTCCAAGATCCACTATTCTGAATAGGAGTGCTAACATTGAGAATAAGATGCTGAGCTCGTTATCCTGAAAATAAAACTCAATCTTTGTAATATGAATTTAAAGGTATAATGACGTGTGTGATCTTTTCAGGGGACGCCCTCAATCTTTGAATAAATCCTCAATCCTCTGGAGAAAAAAAATCGGAAGCAAATTTTCTTGCAGATTTACATTTCTGATCATAAATCATGAATATATTTAAGTTACAGAGCGATACGATTCCTAATTACCTCAAAATCATAGTTTTAGAGTGAATTTAGACTAAAATTAAGTAGTCGGCGCAGACTCCGACAGTTTAGAATCGTATCGCCCTGTAACTTGGAATGTATACGATTTATGATCAGAATATAAATCTGCTTCCAATTTTTCTTTTGAGGATTGAGGGCGTCCTGGAAAAGATTACATAATATACCTTTAAATTATATTTTAACAAAAAGGAAACTGTATTATGTGGTAGACTGGTGGGTGGGTGGGTGGGTGGGTGGGTGGGGTGGGGTGGGGCGCGTACTCCCTCTCATTTAAGCGCTGTGTTCTTTGTAGAGCGCTTAATAAATGCTTGTATATAGATAGATATGGATTTCCATTTTCTGTCGTGGTGTAAAGTCAGGTCTGTACAAAATTGGAATCTCATTTCAGGAAAATATGGCATTGGGAGGGAAGGTATAGTTCTGTAATTAAAGAAAATGTAAAAATGATCATGTTCTGTGCCACGTTTCATAATGGGTACACGTTAACGGAATAAGATGCGAAATGTAATAATGGGCAGCAAACATGACATTTGCCATAAAATGGATTCAGAAAAGTGTAATTTGTATTCCAGATTTTGGAAAGTATCTTCCGATACTGGAACACCCAGAATTGTTCGATACTGGTACAAAATCAGTGTTTTCCTGTATCGGTTATACTGGCACGTAATTTATGAAATGTTTCCGTATCGGGCAATCGTTCAATACTGGGACAAATTGCACTGGTAGCACATGTAGGCTTACTAGTATCGATTGATACTGGAACATAAAAACGTTCCAGTATCACTCGATACTTGAACAGTCTGGTGTTCCGGTATCGACCGACACTGGAACATCGTACCAGTATTGAGTGATTCTGGCAACTTCCATGTTCCAGTATTGAATAACATTGTGCCAGTACCTGGGACCGAAGTACACTTTTGGAAATTCTTCCTATTGCTGCGAAATGTGTCCCTATACTCTATTTGGCTTCCTCTGGACAGTGACGTAATTTAACAGTAGTCGCACCTTTTACGCACGCGTATGTATCTTCTGTTTTTCAACGCTTGTGTGTATACGCAAGCACCTTGAGTTATCGTGTGTGTTATGAGCTGCAATTAGTAGAATACGCAGTTACGTCACTGTCTCGTGATGGCCAAATAGACTTTAGCCCCTAGTCTATTGGCGGCTTGGCCATCACAAGACGGTGACGTAACTGCGTATTCTACTATTTGCAGCATATAGAGCACACCTACTAGAGGCGCTGGCGTATATGTACACGAGCGTTGAAAGACAGAAGATACATACGCGTAACGTGTGTGTAAAAGCTGCGCCTGTTATGGAATACGTCCAGGGTTAGTCACCAGGGATAGCACTGGATAAAAAATGTGTGAGGTCCCATGACATTTTCCAGGACCCCCGTAGGACTTTAAAAAAACAAATGTAAGGGGTCCCCCAAGAAATTGAGGGGTCCTGAAGTTTGGGTATTTGAACATTTTACTTTTTTACGGGCAGTTGTAATGAATTTATATTGTAAGCAAAGGATGGATATGTAATTTACAGAATTTCTTAAGGTTTCCATTTCCATACATCGTCAAATTTAAGGGGTCCCTTCAATTTTGATCGGGACCCGCAAGTATTTCCAATTTGAAACCTGACGTCACTATTAGACAGTGAGAGGTCTAGCACACGTCAGAATGCGACCCCTGTTAGTCACTGTCCAGAGAGCGAAATGGAGTATAGTGAAAAGGACTTGAGTTGAATGACTGCGTTATTTTCAAGTTTACATTTTACACAATTTGTTTGTTTTTCCAGGACCATGTTACAAGGAAAAAGTGTGGTTAAACAAAATATAACATGCTGATAGGCGTGTAAATCATCTATTCGGTACTAAAATAGGGGTCCTAAATATTAGATTTTGGGCATAATGAATTTGGTATGTTGCGTTTTAAAAAAAATATATGAAAAAATTATAAAACCAAAAATACTTGGCGTAGAAGAAGCCCGATTTTATTCCTTAAAGGTATTTTCGGATGGATTGTTTCGAGATAATTTTCAATAGGTCGCGAAATTTTACAGTGTATAAATGAATCGCGAAGCTGCCGAATTTTGACCATCGTCATGATCGTCCCGACTTTTGACGCAAATATTATGAAACTGTACACTTTTTAATTTTGGACAAATGCAGAATAAGGTTTGGACTAATGTTATCTAATGAATTCTGAATTTTGGTGTAATTTCTTTGCAATTCATGCTAAATCAAGCTTATTCAGCACAGCTGTTGATCATAAATCACTTTATCGCCGGAATCCACGAATTGTGATTGATACATAACCTTACGACCTTTGAACTTATTGAGATAGAAATGAAGTGCGCCGCTAGCGTTGAGCTCGTTGATATTCTCGGAGATCAGAGAATTCCGCTAATTCTCGGGTTTACGTGACAGGCCTTATTTTCTCGAGTACCCGAGAGTTTCGCCAATTCTCGGTTTTGCGTGACGGGAGTGACTGCTCAGTGTGGCTGTCCCAAGTTGGACTTGGTCCCAGGAGTGTTCTGGTTGGCAGTCATGGTCTCCTTTTCTCAGGGTTTTTTTAATTTTTTTTTTAAACATTTGTCATTATTTATTTTGTCATATTTTTAAATTCCACATACCCTCCCTTTTTACAGCATTTCTTGTTTGCTTTTTTCAGCATTTCTTACTTACTTTTATAATTCAGCCTGCTCTCTTGACCTCCAACCACTTTACTTCAGGTCATTTCCTCACTGCTATTGTTAATCAGTCAAGCAGTGGCATCTAATCATATCATCCACTTGAAGTGATCTGTGTATGGTTTTCTTAATAACCCGCTAACTTTCTTTACAGTCCATATACTTATTTCTTTATCATGCATAATTTGTAATCCTCTTGGCCTTCTTCTTACTTCTTACCACTATTTTATTCTTTGCAGAATGTCTCTCTGTCTCAAGGGAACAACTGCCTAGTGTGTTTCATATTCATTTATTAATGTTGTATAGTTTACTTTTTCTGATCCACCCCACACAAATTAAAAAAAACATCCTATTTACACGATTTACAAATTCAGAGGGTAAGTCAATTATTGAACCGATAAATGATAGCTTTGATGCCAAAAGGCTTTTTACACATATTGGCATTGGTATAGATGTACCTTACCTTGAAATATATAGGTGCTAGGTCTCCAGTTTCTTTTGGCACCGGTATGCATTCAATACACATGTGTCTCTGTTTCTTTGGATTCATACAAGTCTCAAGAAAGATGGCGTCGTTACCCTGATCTTCAAACATACGAGTCAGACCTTTACGGAATATCTAAATAAAGAAAAGGTGCCAATTTAATATTTTACTTGCTGATATCTGGTTTACCATGCACTGTATAGCTCTCAACACATAGTTTTACAATGGAGTAAATCCAGTTGTCTAGTATTTATCAATCCAAAACTCTGTTATGGACTTCAAGTTTTTGCCCTTTGGTATTGGTGTGTTCTTGCCACCCCCAGGTTATACATAATTCAGGTAACCAACAGGTAACTAACAGGTAACCAGTTATGATACAAGGGTGTGAGTGGCTAGACACTCGCATACCAATGTCTCCCCATAATATTATAAGTTTGGAGTTATATTTAGGCAATTGTTGTGGTTTGAGCAGCCTGGTTGGCACCTGCATGAATAACACGAATACTTGTATGTCTAAAGGTAATGAGACAAGTTACCAGAGGTAACTAAACATGTTACCAGACGTAACTTAACAAGTTACAACCCAAACCAGGGAGTTTCAACCACAAGCTACTTGTATAAGCAAAGTACGAGGGAAAATCTAGGTCTTTTGTAGTTGAGTCGTCGTATCCGACACAAGCTAAACGTGCATGTGTCCTATAATAAAGAATGAGCTAAACATATTGGAGTTCGTATTATTACTGATTTACTTGCTGTGTTCTTCTCTATTCACGCTACTAGAAGTATGCAACAGTATGTTAACCATTCAAGCAATGCAATCGCCCGATCAGTATGGGGATGATTGGTTGATCTGTTCTCTCTACCACACCTGCTGTATTATGCTATAATTGGTATCACACAGAGAAGTGCTTTGCTTTTTGCTTATATCAGGCTGTCAGTAGCCCATACTCAATCTTGTTTCTTGAGGCGACCTCTCAACTCTATGGCAAACAACTAGAGGTTCACACAGTTGTATTTTTATTTATTTTTAGATAAATTTTTCTCAAATTATGTAAAATCAGCCGTTTTTTGGCCGAAAATCTGTCGAAAGATTTGTTTCACAATTTTTTTTTAAAAATCCAGATTTTGCAGATTTTGATGACATTTTAGTAGTCAACATCTATTACTGGCATTGTGCTATAATTACAGTGGTGGACTTGTCTAGTTCGTTATCTTATTTATAGTTCTTAACACTTTTGTTTTTTATATTTTGTCCCTGTTGAAGGGTGGTATATCCACTTGAAACGTCGGTATTTATTGTTTCCATATATATCTTTGTTGTTTTATTGCACAGCAATTTTCATTGCTTGTCCCAGTGCATTTCCGTGTGTTATTGTTTTTTTGTTATTTATCTGTTTTATCGCGTTATTCTCCCTTATTATTACCTGTTTCCCCACACCCTGTTGGTATATCTTGCTTTTTACTCTAAACATTTTAGGGTTTTTAATTTTTTTAAAACCCGACCGACCGACCCTACTAGTACTTGACAGGTCCGTCCGCCAGTAAAACAGGGTGTTTTTTTCGGTCGCCTAATACTACAATTATGATAAAATTCAGTGCATACACACAGAGCATTTCATAAAATGTCTCAATCTAAGAAACAATTACTTGAAAACATAGGCACTTTCACTGCTGACGTCAGGTGCCATATCAGATCAATACTATTTTCCACATTATTCAATCCATGCTCTGAAGCTTGATAACTAAACGCCTCATAAAAAGCTCAGTATATTTTTCCAAGCTCGAATTTTTCGGATATTTCGTGATATGTTGTGACCTCCTATACAACAATACCACATTTGTATCAATCACTTGGCTCAGCGACTTACTTGAGAATGTGGGGAGGTTTCAATCAAAATGCGCCAAAGTCACCACTATTTTGCGCTTAACAGAACAACTCTGTTGTCTGTTTAATGAAGTGTTACATTGACAACTACAGTGTTGAGTGATGCTCTTACAATAAAAGCAAGTTGCTGAGCACTGAAACAAGGGATTGCTACAAATTTGATGTTATTGGAAATATAAACACACCAGCTTTTCATTAAGGAAAAAAAAAGTTGCCTTGCCCTTTCCAACAACAATAAAGAAAGATAAAAACGTGTTTTTGAGTAGTATCTGCTTGTTTAAAAATCAAAAACAAATCAAAACAAATCATCTTTAAAACGTGTTTTTGTGTAGTATCTCCCTGTTAAAATTTAAAAATAAAAACTCTGGCCCTAAAAGGGCAAGTCAACTTTTTTTTGCCTAATGGGCAAAACACTATTAACATACAAAATATAGGCGATTGACAACAAATCCAGAGGTTTTTGGGGGGGTTTATAAGGTCAGCAGTTTTCCAAGTAAATGGGTCATGTGACAATGCCCATTGATTGAGCATCCATTTTTAAATCTGTTCTTTTGTCGCAAATTTAAAATAAAGCTTGTGATAGCAAAAATTATGTTAACAGATGAAGAAAGACCAATACATTGTCCAGCAGGAGGGCGACTCAAATTTTATTTTTGAAAGATGTGCTGCCAGTAAAATGTAAGAGAACCCTAAAATTAACCATACAAATTGGCCCTACTCTACCTGAGTAGAGCAGCAAACCCCACCCCTATTTGTGGCTGGTTTCTCCAATTCAATTCAATTCAATTCAATTTATTATAAAATAACATCGTGGCCAAAGGCCAAATTGCGTATTTTTTACAATATAAAAACATACAAGGCGGTTCTCGAACGGCGCGTCTCGCCTGTTCATCAAAAGTGACTTGAAACAAATGATGATGAAACATATGATACAAATGATGATGAAACATATGATACAATGTAGCGCTGTCACAGAGGTATGCATTGTAGTTAATGCAAGGGATGTAATACCTTGAAAAATTTAATCAACAAAAAGAACACACCAACCCCCTTCCCTACACCAAATCACATCAAGATAGGCATTACAGATCTTATTTGACCCCAGATGACCTCTGATGACCTTGAAAATTTAATCAGCAAAAAGAACACACCATCCCTATTCCCTCTTCCGTCCACCAAATCCCATCAAGATAGGCCTTACTGATCTATTTGACCCCATATTTGACCCCCGATGACCCCGAAAAATGAATCAACAAAAAGAACACACCACCCCCCTTCCCTCCACCAAATCCCATCAAGATATGCCTTACTGATCTATTTGACCCCATATTTGACCCCCAATGACCCCGAAAAATTAATCAACAAAAAGAACACACCATCCCTCTTCCGTCCACCAAATCCCATCAAGATAGGCCTTACTGATCTATTTGACCCCATATTTGACCCCGATGACCCCGAAAAATTAATCAACAAAAAGAACACACCATCCCTCTTCCGTCCACCAAATCCCATCAAAATAGGCCTTACTGATCTATTTGACCCCATATTTGACCCCCGATGACCCCGAAAAATTAATCAACAAAAAGAACACACCATCCCTCTTCCGTCCACCAAATCCCATCAAGATAGGCCTTACTGATCTATTTGACCCCATATTTGACCCCCGATGACCCCGAAAAAATAATCAACAAAAAGAACACCCCATCCCTCTTCCGTCCACCAAATCCCATCAAGATAGGCCTTACTGATCTATTTGACCCCATATTTGACCCCCGATGACCCCGAAAAATTAATCAACAAAAAGAACACACCATCCCTCTTCCGTCCACCAAATCCCATCAAGATAGGCCTTACTGATCTATTTGACCCCATATTTGACCCCCGATGACCCCGAAAAATTAATCAACAACAAGAACACACCACCCCACTTCCCTCCACCAAATCCCATCAAGATAGGCCTTACTGATCTATTTGACCCCATATTTGACCCCCGATGACCCCAAAAAATTAATCAACAAAAAGAACACACCACCCCCTTCCCTCCACCAAATCCCATCAAGATAGGCCTTACAGATCTATTTGACCCCATATTTGACCCCCAATGACCCCGAAAAATTAATCAACAAAAAGAACACACCACCCCCCTTCCCTCCACCAAATCCCATCAAGATAGGCCTTACTGATCTATTTGACCCCATATTTGACCCCCAATGACCCCAAAAAATTAATCAACAAAAAGAACACACCATCCCCCTTCCCTCCACCAAATCCAATCAAGATAGGCCTTATGGATCTTATTTGACCCCCGATGACCTTGAATGACCTCTGATGACCTTGAAAATTTATTCAGCAAAAAGAACACACCACTCCCCTTCCCTCCACCAGATCTCATCAATATGGGCCTTACTGATCTATTTGACCCCATATTTGACCCCGATGACCTCTGGTGACCTTGAAAATTTATTCAGCAAAAAGAACACACCACCCCCCTTCCCTCCACCAAATCCCATCAAGATAGGCCTTACTGATCTATTTGACCCCATATTTGACCCCCGATGACCTTGAATGACCTCCGATGACCTTGAAAATTTAATCAGCAAAAAGAACACACCACCCCCTTCCCTCCACCAAATCCCATCAAGATCGGCCTTACGGATCTTATTTGACCGCATATTTGACCCCGATGACCTTGAATGACCTCCAATGACCTTGAAAATCTAATCAGCAAAAGAACACCCCACCCCCTTCCCTGACATCAAGTCCCATCAAGATAGGCCTTACGGATCTCTAGATATCGCGTCACAACGCGTCTCAAAAGTTTTAAGCATATTTGACCCCGATGACCTTGTATGACCCCCGATGACCTTGAAAAATCAATCAGCAACAGAACGCACCACCCCCCTTCCCTCCACCAAGTCCCATCACGATATGCCTTACGGATCTCCAGATATCGCGTCACAAAGGTATTTCTTAGCACACGGCTGACGGCGGACGGCATACGGCATACGGCATACGGCATACGGCGGACGCCGGACAGAAATAGTGATAACATAGTCTCTTTCTGATTACATCAGGCGAGACAATAATATTATCATCAAAAATACATATAAATACATGATAAAACAGCGATAACATATAAAATACATAATTATGATTGCAAATCCCCACACAAAAAATATTTAAGAATCCAATCACACACATTTACAAGCAAATGAAACAAACATCCTCACACCACAAGTGTACACTCACCCCTCCACACATAAACCCCCTATACCACACAATTCGACAACACATGTATCCACAGCATGCACTCATACACAAACTCACAAGCCCACCCACCAAACAACATTGCACATGATCTCCGTGATCGCGCATCCCCCAATTGGCTTTCACGGGCCGGTATGTGGCTTTGCCCACCATTATAATTCAGGCATGACCTGAACAGCCTGAAAATGTGCGTAAAATAAAAAAGCAGGCTAATATCAAAGAAAGTGGGGAAATTTGGAAAACAAAATAGCCTGAATTCAGGCCACAGCCCCGGGGGCGCCAGTCAGGTATAATGGACACACGGATGATTACAACTTTTATACATGAGTACATGGATGCCCCCCCCCCCCCTCCACAGCCTGACATTTCTCATGCCTGTATAATTTTGTTTCATGCCAAGGTCAGGATGTTGATTTGCTCCAGTTGGTAAAAATGTAATTAAATCTTCGGTCTTGTCAGACAATTCTAGGGTCTGGAGGTATGCAATAAAAGCAGTGCTTTTATACCAGATAGAACATTTATAAACATTCTTGGCGTCTCAAGGTTAAATGCTAATAAGGCCAACAACAACAAAAAGTTGACTTGCCCTTTCAGGGTCAAAGTCAGGGCCGGACGGTCGGATCTTCTTATTTTTTGAAAATTTTTGAAAATTTACTGCACAAAAACATGTTTTAAAGATTTTTTTTTGATTTTTTTTTTGATTTTTTGATTTTTTAAACAAGCAGATACTACTCAAAAACACGTTTTCATCTTTCTTTATTGTTACGTGCTTCTTTCAATTTTTATTTTAAAAAAAATCAATCTTTTTTTTCTTCTTTTTTTAAAATTTTTAAATAGCGACCCTAGATTTCCGAAAATTTGGGTCGGTCGGAAAGGGCAAGTCAACTCTTTTTTTTTTGTTGGCCTAATACTATAGTAATAATAAATTGATTTTACACATCCATCCATCCTACAGGATGTTCTATACGAGATTGCCATTATTATTACCATGGAAGTGTTATTACGCTGGCTGCCATTAAGAAATTGGTACAATCATTTTGCTTCATCTAACTATAAAAGTGGAAATGTACACGCTTTTCGGGCTAAAATCAGCAAGTGCGAAAATAAAAATGTGCGAATATATTCACTTTGTATGTAGGTCTATGTCAGGAAGCTCAAACTCGCAAAAATAAAAACAAGCAAAAATTTTCAAAATATGCAAAGCGCAAAAAAATTAAACGCACGCAAATTTCTACTTTTACAGTATGTGGCTGCTACAAATGTAATCTACTTAATTACAATATGGTGAATTAAAGAATTAATCATTTATAGATAAGCATATAAAAGGTGACGCAATCAAGCGGAATGAGTCGGATTTCTGGGATATTGATTTTGAGTTATAGGTAAAAAGAAGTGACAAATTCTTATGTTTTACCTTGTTTTTTCAGTTGGTAAATTGTTGGTAACTTAAAAACTAGAAGTTCAATTTTAATGGCGTTTGTACCATACTGTAGCATTTTCCACCTGCTCTTAACAAATATCAAAATGGAAAACTGCCGACATGCGACTCATTTTGTTTGATCACATCACATATAACTGAGCTATACAACTGACAACTGAATAACTTAGAAGGTAAAGAAGGTAAAGGTAACGGTTAAACGCAGTCAATCATGTGATCACTGGGGTCACACAGCAGAATGACATTTTGAATGGTAAGCATTTATCAATATGCAATTAAATTGTCAAAAGAAGAAAAAAGAGGATGATTTGAAATGCCAAAGGATGATAAAAATATATAGTCTTTCCAAGTTTAAATGCAACACAATTTTTTTTCTTTTCACAAAAATTGATGACAAGTGATGGAACTGACTTTTTGTCTCGTTTTCAAATTATAATGAGATATTAATATAAAAGAGCTATGCAATAAAATTTTGCTTTGAAGGTGCAATGCATTTATGCCATAGGACAACAACATTGGTATGGTGGAACGTTTTATTTTTTTCCAAATTGATTTCAATTTAAATGGGTGTAAGTTTTAACGACAACCCTTAAAATAACTATACAAAAAAAATATAATTTTAAAAGCTACTTGTAGATAAGACTCTATTTGAGTCTGACTATCTTCATGCAATAAAAGAGTGCTCAATGCTATGCAGCAGAGCGTGAATAAATTAAAGTCAAATGGATGAGTTACTACTTACTACTCAGAGTTTAATGCTACTGCATTCATCAGGTAACTGATTTTTTGTTATTCCGTGCTGAAGAAACAAACACAATACGCGGGCGTCGGAAGTTCGGCGAAGATCGCGGTAGTATGCGCGCGCCTTGCTCTACGCTCCTGGCAACGGTACCAAACGCTGTGACCTGTGTCTATCGGAGAAACTAACTATCATCAACGCCGACAAGCAGTTTCTCCTTAACAAAAGATCGGAACTTGTATCTAAATGCAGTCATGAGAACAAATTTTATCTCTCAAACCACTCCTGACTAACATAACGCCTATAAATGAGCACTCCGCGCCAGGAGCGTAGAGCAAGGCGCGCGCATACTACCGCGATCTTCGCCGAACTTCTGACGCCCGCGTATTGTGTTTGATTTTTTTTTCTTCCATTTTTTTTAATTTTTAAAAAAATAGCGACCCTAGATTTCTGTAAATTCGGGTCGGTCGGAAAGGGCAAGTCAATTTTTTTTTGTTTTTGCCTTATGTCTGTAAAATCTTAGGGGCCAGAAATGATCCATTTAGAAATGATAGGCTAAAATGTGGTGAATTACTGCCAAAGGTGGTTAATCACAAGCCAGTTTGTGTACTACTCAATGGGCAAAATTCTTGTGACCATGTACTTCTAAAATTAGAACCATTGGAGTTATGCAGCTCAAACTTTGGAATGTGACAATTTTAAGGATAACCTTTCATGTAAAATAGAAAACATTAAGTTGAAAATCGGGCCAGAAATCAGAACATCTACCTTTAAAAAAGCAATAAGATGAAATTGTAATTTTAAAAGCTATGCATTCCAAGAGAACTGGCGAACCAATGTTTCGCCTCCACTAGTCAAGACTAAGTGCTACACAGTTTTATTACTTTTGTTCCAAATTGTTGACAACTGATGGCACATTTCTTTCTTTTTACATTTATCTTCAATCAACCATGCTTTTAAAGATTCAACAGAAACATTAAAAACAGCACTATGTTATTAAATAAAGTAGTCATTTTAAAAGCTATGTATTCATGCGAGAGGTCCAGGAAAAAAAGTATTTTCTTCTCAAGGCTATAATTTGGTGACAAATAATGACCATTTTTACATTTTCAACAAATATTTTTTAATTTATAAAATCACTGGATCTACATGTAGGCCTATAATAAAAATATCACAACATGTGATTCAGCACTCCCGAAAACATTTTTGTCGACCAAGCTTATTGCTGAAAATAATTCACCAACATTTCACGTAACTTTAAAAAAACACCACACAATTACAAACGCCAGACTGACCCACACTACCCGAGAGGTCCGTTTTCCTGTAAAACAGGGTGTGTTTTTGTCTCCTAAATGCAAATCTGTGACAAATTATGAAACATTTGATACATTCTTTACATGTTTCTTGACGAAAATATGATTTTACGGGTCGGAAAATATTACAATTTTAAGGACAATTGCCGATAAGAAAAAAAGAAGAAAAAAAAGAAGAAAATTGCAATATATTTGTTGAAAAGTCTAATCCTTAGAGCTACCCATATGTTGTTCTGGTTGAAATAATGGAATTGGTGAAATTAAATTGATAGGACTTTACATACAAATAAATAGGAAAATAAATCAAACAGATCAATATACAAGTAAATGAATAAAATATATATATATATAAGGGGGCACAGCACTATAAATAAACCACCCATTGGATTACATGTAAATTAGGGCTAAAGGAGTCGCTATTTTGGGCCCTTAGTAACCATTTTTGGAATGTCTCGAATGCTTTATTCTAATAAACAAACATTCAAATTTCATAAAATCGTCAAGAAGTGTTACACCTTCCAATTAGATTTTACGCTATGATCATTTAAACAGCGCCACCATCAATGCAATCGAAAATCAATATTTTGCAATATCCTGATCAAAGTACAAGAGATCATCTTTCATTTTAAATATGAAATGCTACCCTCACGCCATACTGATTCCCAAAGGACCCCATTAATCACAAAATCGTTTTTTGTTTTTGCCGGAACTTACTACCATTACACAAAACGAGGAGTGATTTAGTGCTGTGCACCCTTATAACACACAATAAAAAAAATTAAAACTTTTTTTTGTGGCATTTTTGTAAACACCAAGTAATATCAAGATAAACTGTCCATATAGTTAATTTAAACAACACCTCTAACTAAAGTTATGTTACTTAACGCATCGATACTTAATTTCTAATGTTCAAATTTTGGGCACTTTAAGGCTATTTTGCAGAATTTCTATGTTTTTATAATCTCTTTCATTCATCATGAGATGTTAATGAGACTATTTATGATTCATATTATGTTAAAAGTATATATGCGATGTTTTAAAAACCCAATGAACCATGACACTGATTACGCAATGGCGTGTTCACCCTATACCAAACCTTAGATGCAAATGTAAAAATTGTAGGTCCAAAATTGCCGAATTTTAGGGGTATGGGTGAAAAACGTTTCAATTTTGAAATAATAATAGGCCTAAATTGCCTTTTTATCTGTCACGCATAATGTATCGTATGTCAGGTAAACTCACAATGTAATTTGTTTTGGGTTATATCCTCTAGGGAATTGCCCAGAGTACTGTTATGTTGAGTTTGCCTGCGCTGTATGGGACCCCCATAATGCATGCGACATATCACGTCTAGAAGCAGTACAGCGCAGAGCAGCCCGATTTGTAACCAATAACCACAAAAGAACAGAGGGCACGGTAACAAATATTTTACAAGACCTGCAGTGGCCCTCCTTAGAGCAAAGACGAAAAAATAACAGATTAGCAATCCTATATAAAATTCAAAATGACCAAATTGCCATTCCTATATCCCGCACTACCTGTGCAGACAGGCTGTTCAAACCAGGCAATTCCATCCACAGAGATTTAGTATTGTTCCAACTCACACCGACTCATATAAGTTCAGCTTCTATCCCCGCACAATTAAGGACTGGAATTCACTGACACCCTCAATGTACAATGCCAAATCTCTTGAAATGTTCAAGCACTGCATTCAAAAATTATAATATATTGCTCATATCATGTGTAGTTGTAGTTGTAGATTAAGATTATGTATTCTAATGTCTATTTTCAATTGTCGCCATTATGCATTCCTCTGTTAGATATTGCATTTTGCAACTTTGCAGAGTATACGTTATAGATAGATAGATTGACATTTTGATACTTTGAAAGCCTTATTTTTGTCTTAATTTAGGCCCAAATTAAACCTGGTCACCCCCCCCCCCCCCCCCCCTGACATGATTTGATATCAATGACAAATGGGTTTAAAAACATTTATTTAAACTTTATTTGTTAAGCCCTTGATTGATAAAACGAGCATAGATATGTAGGTTTATAATCGGATAACCATGGCGAGGGGTCCATTATTGTGAGCAAAATCAAAAACAAGGAAATGGGTAGTAAAATGATGCTCTTCAACCGTTTTTGCTCCAAATTTGTAAGAAAATTGGGTCGTGTTCATGATATTTATGTACGACATGGACAGAAATATGTTTTTCTTTGAAATTAAGATAAAATGAACTCTTTTATAGACTCAAAATCAATGCAAATCAATATAAATTGAGTGTCACCACTGCGTGTTACAAGGGGGCACAGCACTAAATAAACCGCCCGTTGGATTACATGTAAATTAGGGCTAAAGGAGTCGCTATTTTGGGCCCTTAGTAACCATTTTTGGAATGTCTCGAATGCTTTATTCTAATAAACAAACATTCAAATTTCATAAAATCGTCAAGAAGTGTTACACCTTCCAATTAGATTTTACGCTACGATCATTTAAACAGCGGCACCCCTATTTTCAGCCCGGACGCTCGCCTTCTAACCGCCTCCGATCACGTGTGTTCATCCACGTGATAAATTTTCAATACAATCGAAAATCAATATTTTGCAATATCCTGATCAAAGTACAAGAGATCATCTTTCATTTTAATTATGAAATGCTACCCTCACGCCAAACTGATTCCCAACGGACCCCATTAATCACAAAATCGTTTTTTGTTTTTGCCGGAACTTACTACCATTACACAAAACGAGGAGTGATTTAGTGCTGTGCGCCCATAAAGAAATGTCATAGATTTGTCCTGCCAGGTTGTAAAGTGCTTGATTCGATAAGAAGACATTACATGTATGTATAAATAACGTAGACAAAAATACATATTTCTAATTAAGAAAAATCACAATTTAATAGACTTTATAAAAAACAAATACTAATAATAAAAGTGCTGTGTAATTAAATTGCCGTTTAAAACCCTAGGCACGTACGTACGCAAGACGAAAGACATTGAATTTGTTCCCTACCTGTATTTCACTCCATACATCTTCATCCAATGCAGTACTAGCTATGCTATGCTGCATAGGCACAAGGAGACAGTGGCCTTCTGTTAACGGCTTGGTAGCTGGCAGACTCAAATATACCTATAAAGCGATGGATTTAGGCCAAACAAATAAATTGTTGTGTTGCCCTCAGCGACCGACCTTAAAATCCTAAAAATTAGGGTCACAATTTTTTGGGACAGATATTTTACATTTATCTTCACTCAATCTTGCTTTTAAAGATACGACAAGAAACATTGTAATTTTAAAAGCTATGCAGTCATGCGAGAGGTCCGGGAAAAATGTTTTGTCGTGGCTTCTCAAGGCTAAGTGATACACATCTATATTTCACTAAATTCAATTTGTGATAAAATAATGGAACTTTTATTTACATTTCAAACAAAACATTTGTTTTTGATAGATTTTAATTGTATCCAAATTGTCACAATATTACTATTTTCTGCTTGAAATGAATAGGTTTCCTTGAATAAATAGTTTCAAAATAAAATTGTCACAATATTACTATTTTCCGCTTGAAATGAATAGGTTTCCTTGAATAAATAGTTTCAAAATAAAAATACTGAAACACAACATTTTTTTTTGCCTTAAAATAAGATTGAAGGATGTAACGCATCAATAGACGTGTCATTTGATAATAACAAAAGCTTGTAGAAGTGTATGCATGCGTTACAGTGAATTGCTAAGTGCCAGCAGCGGTGCTTTTATGTACTGTAAAAATGGACATTTTCGCGCTATATTTATTTTCACGCTTTTCGCGTTAAGGTCAGCAAGCGCGAAAATAAAAACGCTCAAATATATTCCTTTTATATGTAGGTCTATGTAAGGAAGCTCAAAATCGCGAAAATAAAAACAAGCAAACTTGTTCAAAATGTGCAAAGCGTGAATATTTACACACACACAAATTTCCACTTTTACAGTATGTGTGTATCAGTGCATTGACTCTAATAAATTAGTCAACGATGTCTAACAATGCATGGATGTAATCATCCATACCTAATCTATCACGACATATGTCCGTGCAGTATATTTAAACAATTAGAGTTGATCAAATAGTTTTTCCCTTTTGCTAGCTATTATTCAAGGGGGAGCGAAGGAAATGGGTGAACATATGGTAACAAGAGACCCTTATTATCGTGAGTTTTGGTTTGCCAACAATGACATACAACATATCAATTATTTAAATAGTGGCTTGTGACCTCGGTAAATATTTGTCAAATATCAAAATTATAAATTTTAAGTTATTAAGGCTATATTAAAAAAATCTTTTGTCTCAAAGCTCCCATGTGCATTAATTAATTGGTGTGCATTAATTAATTGGTACACGTTAGAATTTTTTTTTTTTTTTTTTTTCCCCTTCAAAAAACCCAAAAAAAAACAAAGTTTCACCGATTTTTTCAGATTTTCATTAATCACATCATTTTAAATACAAAAGGTCACTTTAACAAGGATTTCAATATTTTATATTTATAAAAAAAACACGCATTCCGCATTAGGTTTTGAAAAACTGAAGAACTTTGAGACAAAAGATTGTTTAAAAATAGCCTAACACCTTCACCTTCTAACACCATCCAAAGGCAACAAATGTGTTTAAAAGCATCGCATGACAGATTATAAAAACTGAAGAACTTTGAGACAAAAGATTGTTTAAAAATAGCCTAACACCTTCACCGTCTAATATACAGCAGTAACACCATCCAAAGGCAGTAAATGTGTTTAAAAGCATCGCATGACAGATTAAGCAACTAGCGAATATAAGTGGCAAATAAAACTACAGTGCCTTTATTTTTGTATTTTTTTTATATTTTAGAAGCTTTAAATACAGATTATTCCTTAAATCGATTACTATTTTTGTCACCCCCCCCCCCCCCCCCCTTCATTGGATACCTTACTATCTAAGCACTTAGCCTAGATGTAGAGCTGTAAAAAAAAATGCTGTGATACATTTGTTAAGGCACATTTATTGCATTTGGATGGTCTACTGCAGGGTATCCAAGGTTATTACATACCGTAGAATGGGGATACTTAGACCCACTTTTTAAAAAAAAAAAATTTTATTTGTGGCATGGAAGATCCTTTTTGTTGGTAAACTAGACTAGTTGATAGTATGTTACTTGCCTCTCACATGATTTTTTTGTGTTTGGAAAACTAAAGTATTTCTAGATAGTTTTCCCCCAATCTTTGAGTGGGTCGAAGTTACCCCATGTGGGGGTAACTTTGGCCCACATGCGAAAAACTTGAAACTTGCTTGGATGAAAAGATATTTCAACCTCTGTTTATAATTAAGGTTTCTTACAGTTCATTGAAGTGTTTTTAAAAACTACAAAAATATTTTTATGAGAATTTTACAGATTAGAATGTAATAAATACCAAAAATACCAACAAATAAACAAATTGTAAAACTAGAGGTAAACATCCCAAGTGAACAAGGTAAATCATTTAATTTGTGATTAGATTGCTTGTTTTGACTTCTTACAAGCAATTAACAAATTAATTGAGCTATAAATGTTGAAAATTGATAGTCTTGAATTTTTCTTATATACTTTAAAGGGGCATTGAGAGATGTATCGATATACTAAATGAGCAAATAACGTAAACCATCAACATAGCCCAAATCCAAAAAAACAATTCCGACATGGCCTTCATGCAAAATAAGCAAATAACGGCACTTCCGGGTTGAGATTGAGATTTGCCGCGAAAGTATGCATGTAAAACGATTGCATAACTTCCGAATTCAGCACCAAGTTTCGATATGATGATATCGAAACTAAGAAAATCATGAAATTTTTATATGATAAACGGTGAATGTTGGTAAACTGATTGGGTATTGTTTTGTCATAGGTAAATTGTCTGTCCAATCACAACATAATAATTTTGCTAAATACACCCACCATTTGGATGAGGCAGTTGCAATTTGTCGGAAAAAAATCAATATCCTAAAAATACCTTAAAATAAAGAAATAATCCTGCAGGGTGTTGTGTTTAGGTCTAGTTCCAGATACACACATATTTATGTAGCAGGGTAATATGCTGTTTTAATTATACCAAATTGAAAAATGTCACTATAACACTTTTCTCAAAATTTGACAAATAAACTCCTTTTTTTTGGTGGGCCAAAGTTACCCATCAAGTGTCAAAGAAACCCCATTCTATGGTATTATACCTTTAATAAGTTCTATCTATGGTAAAAAAAATCAAAATGTAAAAGATAAATGCAAAATTCTATCTCTGGTAAGAATACTCAATGAAAAAATGAATGCATTTGAATAGAAAACACTTACAATGACAACCATCTTCGTCGAGCAAGAGGGACTGGGTTCAAGACCATGTATGTTTAAGGTCTTGCTAATTTTATTCACACCAGTTTATCCTGCATTTTTATATACTTTTTTTAATAATCATCTGTGTTGCAAAAGAAAAATCAAAATTTGTTCCACCACCCCCTTCTTCTTAAATCGCATTTTCAAAGTATGTAGAGCGTGTCCCCAAAAACTGGGTCCAAAACTTTCAGAGCTTATAACTTAAAATATAGGAAACATAGATGCTTCATGTTTGGGAATATAAAGGTAAATATATCTGATATTATTTGGTGAAATTATAAGACCAATCGTATGTAAGGTTTTAGAAATACAAAGCTTTGCATACAGCGTGGTCAGAACCTGTTTTTTTATTTATTTTGCCCTTGAACCGTCCATGCATTGCATTTGCGCATCGTAATGACGTCATCAAAGTTTTGCCTTTGACTTGATAACAATGACTTACTCATGGAAATCTTCGTCATAAGGGGGATAAAAAGTGTAAATACCTATGATTTTTGTTAGAAAAATCAATAAATAACCTTCTGAGACACTGCCATCTTTGAAGCAGTTCAAGAACCATTTCTTCGAAATTGGAAACCAGCCGTTAAGTCAGTCATCTCATCAAAGGAATTAGAGTAAGGACCAACAGAAATTCCACCAGCCAGTGTAACTCTCACACTTGCACTATGAGTTTGAAATTGTTTACCCGCCAGTCGGTTGCCGGGGTACTTTTTCCCGACACAAAATGTACCCGCTATGGGCAGGTGGGCGGGTGCTATTTCCAGGCATGGTATCAGGGTAACAGTTGCTCTGTTTTTGTATATATTCAATGACAAGGTTACTGCAATTGGTATTTATAATGCTGAATATTGATCCAAAATACCTATAATTTAACCCTTTTCTACCAAACATAAGATATTTCGGAGAATAAACACCATGCACATGATGTAGGGAAAACTTGCACACAACGCATATGCAACATACATGTTAGGTGGTTTATTGCTAAATTGGAAAAAACGGGTTCTAACCACGCTCTGTTGAAAGCTTTGTAATTCAGAAAGTTGCCATTTGATTAGTCTCACATTTTAACCAACTAAGGTCAGGTATATGTACCTTAATATCCTCAAATATGGAGCAGCTATGTTTTCAACTATTTAAGTTACAAGCTCTGCAGATTTTGGACCCAGTTTTTTGGGACACGCTGTAGTAAAAACACCTTTAGAAAACTTGTGGGGTAAAATGCACTTTATTGAGACAGAGATGAACAACATAATTATGTGACGTAACATGTTATTGGACAAACTTCTTTTTTTTGGTAGACATTAATTAATACCAAAATCATTCAATTATCCGAAAAATAACCAAATGTTTTTATTTTGACAATGCAAAATGTTTGACTTGGGGATATGCTGTTTCAAAAAGTTATATAAATGATACGGATAAAGCTTTGATATTAATCACAAATAAATAAATTACAAAATAAATCAATCAATAGATAAATCAATCTAAAAAAAATACATATGAATATATAAATAAAAATAACAATCTGGCTTACTTTTTTACTTTGTGTAAATAAAAATAAATGAGTAAATAAATAACTAAAAATGTAAATATCAACATTAATTCATGAATATCGATCAGTTGTAGCAACTACCTTTCCAAATGGTTTAATTTATATATTTCGCTCTGCATTGCACTGAGCACTCTGCAAGAAGATTGCTTCCCTACCCAGTAAATAAATACAAATTCAAAATAAAAATAAATACAAATAACTAAAACAAACAAACATCAACAACAACAACAAAACAAATTAACAAATAAATAAACTAATAAATAAATACACACAAACACATTAATATAAAATGAAACAAGTTTATCTAGTTATGATTCCCAATATGTTTGCTGATCAATCTTAAATAAAACTTTCATAAATATTGCAATTTGTAGCCTACCTTCATCCCAAGAGCAACAATCAGATGTTTCTGCATATCTGGACTATCCACACAAAGTGAGCATTTGCTGAGTGATGCCGCAAGACGCCGGTGTTCTGCGATGGCGCGGGATCTCTCCCGCTCCTCCGTCTGTGCTGTAGATTCCTTCTTAGCGGCTGACGAAACAAACATGTCGTCTAGACTGAAGTCATTGTCAAGTTTATCCATGGACTGGAACATAATTTGAACAAAATGGATGAAAGTGATTATGTAAGCCTTCCAGTGGTGTGGGCAGGGTGAAAGGGTGGGGGAGCTATATGAGGCTGCTTAAAATCTTTCACAAGGCATCCATGTGAGAATCCAATAATGTCCCACTTCATGAATTTGTCAGTCTCAAAGTAAGAGCTATAGACTGCAGCAATGACCGTAAGACATAACCTCTCAGTTTTAGTTCTGTGGCTGGCACTGTAGTCACTGTCATAATGCTTTGGACAAAGTTCAAGCTATTTCACGAATACATGATTTGTTGTTGGGCAGTTCGGTAATTAGGAAACCCAAATTGGTACTTTTTGATAGGATTACAGGTATACTGAAAAAAATCGCTTACTCTGAATACATCCGCAACCGGAGGGGTTTTCACACATTATCTCATTAACCAAAAATTGGTACATCAAAGACATTTTCAGAATTTATACTCCTATAAGAGATACTTGAAACCCAGGTGTTAAAAATCAAGCAACTTTTATAGTTAAGATATCGCAAGCCCTCAAAGTATCTCAAATATACGTCCGCAACTACGGAACTGCCCTGTTGCATCCAAATGCATGATATGCGCGAACAACTATGCATGCATGCGCATGGTGACTAGTCAGGACGCACTGTCACTTTTTGAAAACTTCCGGTACGCACTGCCAGGTTTACGCACGTATGCACGCATTGGTGGAATTTTGTCCATAGCATTACGACTCGTATGACTATAGCAACGTTAAAACAAAATGGAAAGGCATTCATATAAACTTCATAAATGGAGAAAATCCCAATCCATCTCTGATTGCACTACTCACCTTGGCAGCCATCCTGCTGAACAGTTTATGCTGGTCCTCGGCTGAGCTCATCTTCTCTCTTTGAACGAGAGTCTTGAGATCAAGTTCATCATCGTCTCCAAAATACCGCGCTCTTTGTCCATCTTCGCCGTGGGTAACAACCTGCAAGCAAATTAAAAAAAATTAAGACGATATGGTTGACATCCATTGATGAGAACATGACATGATGCTCAAAATATGCTGACATTTCTGAAAGCCCCTACAATGTCTAAGTCTCAACATCTCTGCAGGGGGGATGATGGGCATTGTTGTAGCGTTTGTTATAAGGTTTTGGATGTCATTCAAAATCAAGGCATGAAAATCCATATTCATGAAAACATCTGGAGATGCTCAAAAAAGCTGGACAGATGCATAAACTGACTGAAATATATACATTAGTGTGCATTTTGACATAAAGAAAAGTCTACTTCCAGTCTTGCTGCCCGAAAATCACCAGGCAACAAGCAATTTTAGAAGGAACTTTATCCCAGGCATGCCTTATCTTCCAGTAATAAATGTATGGCAAAAGCAAAAAGTTTACCAAAGTAAGAGAGAGAAAGAGATTTGAAATAATGTGAAGCCGCAATACCTTTTGTTTCTTTTTCCTATGACCTGTTTTCTCTTCAGCCGGTACAGTCCGATCAGGCAATGGCCAACTCTGACCACTTCTGTCTGTTCTTGTAAGAAGAACATCGTCATCGTCATCAGCATCCGGTCCTTTTTTAATTTGCTTTGTTTGAACCAGGGATTTGGTGGGTTGAGTGGCTTTGGCTTGACGAGCAGCTTCCAGCTTGCTTTTTAATTTCTGTGCGAGGGCCTTAAATAAAATAAGGTGTGATATTATGACAATGTTATCAAGAGAACTCTGCTGATTACATACACAAAATAATAGCAGAATGAATTCATGATTTAAAATCATGAAACGTTTAAAAAAGACGATTTTAAAGACACCACCACAATGCATTGTTTTTTTGCAAAATGCCCTAATTCTGGTCTCCAATTTGTCTCGGTTCCCATAGACATATGCACACAATCATGGCTTCATAGCGCGTTCATCGTTGGAGCTCTTACATTAGGTCCTAGTTTACTTCAATGAATAAACTAGTTATCAGTGTTCCTTTTTCATATTTCTAAAACTTAAACGCTCGACAAATGCATCGTGTTAAAAAAGCTTTAGTTGGCTGGCGTTTAGTTCAATGCATTGTGGGAAATCCTTAAAATCTTCTTTGAAAAAAGACATACATGTAGTAAAATTGAATCAACCCACAAAGTATGTCGCAATAATTGCCACTGACAGAGATGCCACAGGGTGGTTCCATGATGTCTTGTAAAATGCTGGAAATATCTGATTTCCTTGAGTTTATACAGGTGAAGTATAGGTACAAATTACCTGAATTGAAACAGAAAATCTTTCTTTTCAAATCAGGATTACTGATTTACTGGACTAGTAAAAATATCTGATTTACAGGAAAAGCATGGTTTGGTTATCTTCATTCACAAATGTAACCACTAACCAGTCACATCAAATTAAGTCGGCAGCATGGATTTATTCATGAAAGTAAGCATGGAAAAGCAAATTAAATGTTAAGGATTTTTTACCTCAGATTACACATAAAATCTAAATTATATGCAATTGAATGATTTATAAAACGAAAGGTGTCATTTTTGAGATAAACCTTTGCATAAAAATTACACCTTGATTTTAATTTTCTCAGAAATAAGCCACATTTGATGTGACTGGTCACAAACTTTATGAAAAATTGGAAATCCTTTGACAATCATAAAATAATCTCCCTGTTTGCAACCATCTCTTTCCCAACAGTGGTACAGACAACAACAAAAATATTTACCTGAAAATACTCTTTCTTAATCAGCAGTACACCTACAACTTTGTGTCACCATTCAAAATCAAGGTAGGCTAGTGTTTAGTCTTCCATTTTATGCATTTTACACATTTGAACAATAAGTGACTTGATGAACCCAAGTGCACTTTATTAATCAATAACAAAGTGCATTGGGCTTTTATCATTTGACTTCACTGTTTAGGCCAAACGAAAAAAATCAAGTTTGTTTTCAGTAGTGCGCGCACATTTCACTGAGACGCTTGATTCTTGCGCATTTAATTATTTTTATAGAAAAAAATAGAATCAATTATTGTAAGGGCGCCATCTTTTGTCGAATAGTGAAAATTTGCAGTGAAAATCACATTTTAGCGAGCATAACAGTAACAAAAATGCACAGATTTGACTAAATACAACCATTTCAAGTGAATCTCCACTATATGAATTTGAGAAACAAAAAAGAAGAAAATGCATTTCGCATGACTTTTCAGGCTTGCTACTGGAAACAAACTTGTTGGGTTTATTGCCTTAGTAGGGATGATTCTAGGGATAATGATGTAATCGGTGGAATGGTGGGCAGACCGAACTGAAGGTCAGTTGTTATTATGTTTAAGTTGTATAGAAATTGGGTGGAATATCTTATTAAGATAAATTACATATTTCTATGAATCTTGTAATACATCAAGAGAATTTCAGGCATGTATAATCGAAATTAATAACAGTGTACGAAAGATGATTTAGTTAGCTTCAATTTTTTTTTAAATGATTTTATTTATTTTTAGTACCAAATTTGAGTAAAAACACATATTTTTAATATTTTAAAACTACCAATGTTGCCGGAGCCAAAAATAGGATACAAAGTAAAGTTGACGAGTTGCCATTACCCATGGCTGTCAACTTTTGGGATTTGCTGGGAGGGAGAGATACAATATTACAAATATGATGGCCAAAGTGTACCAAAAAAAATAGTAAAAGGTAGCCCCAATTTTTTTTTTCCAGTCACCTCGTGAATTTCAAGTAAGTGGGGGGGGGGGGGGGGGTGGGGGCCTGGGGAGCTGGGGGGCTGGGGGCTGGGGGCTGAGGTGGCTGAGGTCAAACAAATTTGTCCGGTCAAAACAAATCTCACGGTTCAGAAATCGAACAGTTCAAAAGGTACAGCAAATGAAAGTAGGCGACGGGCTATAAATAGTAAATTCCGTGCGATTCCGTAAAAGTACTTTGGTGATCGGAAAGTGTAAAGCACTGGTTTATAGCATCTCGCGAAAGGAAATATAAACGTGTTGATAAACAATTTAATTGATAGATTTTTGAGGCGGGGGATTTTGTATGCTAGGCGGGAGTGCGGGAGAAAGAGTGTCTAGGCGGGAGACTCCCGCCTAATGCGGGAGAGTTGACAGCCCTGCATTACCTGTCAGTAAAGATGAAAGATAATACCTTGCAATACGTAAGTCCTTTATTTGATATCTTTTACACTTTTGAGCTACTGAGCTTGGAAGAACAGGGCATATTTGAACATATAATCTTTTCTTAGAAATGGGCAAAATAGCCCCAAATAGAAGTGGGTGTTGCCATGGCAACAAAGGTTATTTGAATTTTTAAAAAGCATTTCAATATGTGAGAAGTCTCTTCGAGACAACGATGTACCAGCATTTAACAATACAGGGTGTCCCATAAAAAAGGGTGCACATGTTCTGCTTCACTACTCTCATTAAATATTCAGCGTTTAGTATTAAAGATTCATCTAAATGTCTATTTGCCTGTTTGGACAAATAATCGGAAGACACTCTATAGTCACATAAACAAAGTGTATGACTTTCTTTTGTTGAGCACTTTAGTAGTGAAATAGAGCAGTCAAGGATTCTAATTGACAAACAATACAACAACACACGGTATACAAAATCATTAAAGATGCTTACCAGCAACCTTATCATTATAAATACATACAAACACCACATCCGAAGATGATACTATGGGTTAGCATCACATACTAACAAATAGAGGATCACATAGGCGATTCAAAAGTGTATGACTTTCTTTTGTTGAACACTTTATCTGGTTTGTACTCTGTTTATCGGAGACGGCCGGTTAGCTCAGTGGTTAGAGCATTCGACTAGTGTTCGAAAGGTCACAGGTTCGAGTCACGCACTGGCTCATGTCCTTGCTTTTAAGTTGGGATATGAGTCGAGGCTTGTTATGTTTGTTTGAGTTGTGGAACTTGCGGTAGTTATCTGCCTCGCTGTTATTATTGTGTCTGAATGGTAATTTAGTTTTCTTGCAGCTCATTTAAATATCAAATCCAAATCCAAAATGTTTAACAACACATTCCGCAAAAAAAACCATCTTTTACTGAAAGTGGCAGAACTGCCCACATATGTTTTGATGATAAGAATTGCTTGGAAATTTAAAATATACAATCACAATTGCTTTTAGATACATGATCATAGTTTTATAGTATTCACATGTTTTCATCTAGTAACATGAATACATTTTTAAAAAAGTTATGGAAAAGAGATGGAGACACATATAAATCTAAGGACACATGCACTGGTCTGATTTCATTAGTTAACCCTTATGAACTAAAATTCTAGCACATGCCAGTAGCATGTGGTTCCCCAGTCTAACTATCATTATAGTATCATATGCGCAGCAAAAATGTAAGTTTTTTGCAAGCTCATTTAAATAGGCAGCGGACTGCCATACAGGACACCCAAGGTTGATCCCCAGGGCGCCGCCAATTTTTCAGCCTAAATTGTCCCCGCCTGATAGTATTATTCCCAAAAACACGCTGCCGGGATTAGGGTTAAGAGCATCTAATAAATACATGATTAGCTTACCTCATTTCCCATCAGCTCAGCTTTGACAACTTTAGCACCCAATTTATTCATCTCAGCTTCACTTAAGATTATAACCGGTGGTGGTGGGGTTGGACTTTTTCCCCTTCTATCATCAGCACTATCATCATCACCTTCACTAGAAGAACTGGAAGATCCTGAACTACTACCTCCACTGGAAGAAGAATATTCTTTTCTACTCCGACGATGTTCCTCTGACCGAGAATCAGTGTTTCTAGAATCTGGTTTCCTCCAACCAGGCGTTGACGAGGACCTGCTGTTTGCAGCTGAGGTATTGCTACCATCTGATTTCTTCCATGCAGGAACAGATGGTGCCTTCCCAGTCATTGCATCTCTATTATCACTACTATGACTCAGTTCACCAGGTTTCTTGAATGCTTTCTTATAAGATTGCATCATGCCGGATGAGGACGAACCTTGACTTGAGGATGAGCTAGGCTGATCCCTGGTAAATGAATCATCTCCAGGTTTCTTGAATTTCCCCTTGAAGTCACCGAGAGAGTGTGTTGATCGAGAGGATCTGTCATCTGAATCTGATGGTTTCATAAACGTTCTACCAGATGAGGAACCTCGACTATGTGGTGATCTGTCATCGCTGTTGGATGGTTTCATAAATGGCTTACCAGATGAGGACCCTGCACTACGTGAAGATCTTTCATCGCTATCGGATGGTTTTATAAATGTTCTACCAGATGAGGAACCTCTACCATGTGGAGATATGTCATCGCTGTTGGATGGTTTCATAAATGTCCTACCAGATGAGGACCCTGCACTACGCGAAGATCTTTCATCACTATCGGATGGTTTCATAAACGTTCTACCAGATGAGGACCCTTGACTTGCTCTATATCTACTTCTGTCCGTATCTCTATCAGGTCTTCTGTCCCCCATCCCTTTGTCTCGATATCCATCTGTGTCCTCTTTATCTCCTCTACCATCTTTTTCACTATCTCTGTTATGGTCCCTATCTCTATCACTGTCTCTAGACCCAGGGCTACCTCGTTGCCCTTCATCTCTGCATCCATATCTCTCCCTGTTATTTTCTCTCTGCATGTCATCCTTATCACAGTCTCTTCCACCACCACCACTCTTCCAGTCCCTTGGTCCATCTCTACCATAACCTCTGTCTCTTGGTCTTTGTCTGTTACCATAGTTCCTGTTATCCTCTCTCCTCCAAGGTTGTCTATTCCTGTCACTAGCGCCTTCAGCTGCTGCTAATAATTCGTAGTACTTATCCAATGACTGGGAAGAAAACAAACACACATAAATCTATTAGGAAAAGGAACAACACACCTTGAATCCATTAAACTTCCACTGTGCAATGATGTTAGAGTGTATTCCAGTGATCAATGATTATTATTGTATGAATAACACTATGGGCACTGGGGTATCTTCATCAAAGACCAGTACAAACAAGTCTGCATACAATGCAAGGTCTATCGCATGAATACACTGCACTGCAGGGGCAGGTAACTTGTTTTCTCTCCTAGGATCTCAGTCAGAGAACAAATGACCTTTGAATTAACACACACATGTACTCCCCCCCCCCCCCCTCCCCACACACACACCTACAATAGAGAGTATGCAATGCTACGTCACTATGTCCTCATTTGAACTGTGCCTCCAAGATGGATGCCATGGAACAATATGATTTGGTCAGTTCAGATCACTTGGAGCGGGAAATTTAATTGTCAATCCGAATACGTGACTAGCCCGACCTCCATAATGGCTGCCCGATCCATTGTTATACCGTTCCGGTTGGTTCATTGCATACCCTCTATACTCTTAACCACACTGAACCATGGAATTCCATTGGTATGGGGCATCATTACATGTTTATCAGTCTCAGTTCAAACCTGAACAAGCCATGCGCCAAACAATCATTCACATCTTTAACCGTTTCAACATTGATGCTTCAGTGTGTTATTATAATTGATTATCATAGAGTATATAAACCTTGCCTCATTTACATACCACAAGTTATTGTCCATGGTATATTGCTCGTTTTTATATCTTTTCATGGCTTGTGCTATGTGCAATACAGTCTCATTAGGCCAATAATTGGAGTAAGGACAGTGGGACAAGGTTTTCTTTAAACATTTTTCTGAAGGAGTACACATATTTTTCTTGACTTTTTCACTTTTTTGAAATTGTCCTCTGAAGGAGTCCAAATATTTCCCAGAGGGTAACATTCATTTTCAATAAACTTTTCAACAGTGCGGCTCAAATATCAATTTGTGTTACCTTCATGTTCTTGACTTTCGTTGATGTTCATTCAGTCGGGATGTGTGAGTGTGTATGAGCAGAGTACATATTTTAGATTACGGTCAGTTTGGGATTATTTATTCATTTTTAAGCATAACAGCCTGTTACAAATAATGATAATAAATTTGACTGGCTTATTTCCGTGTGACACAAGAATATATTCCACTCAATATGAAAATATTCTTGTATCACACTTAAAGCTATTCAATATGATATAATTATACGGTACATAAAGCTATTTAGTACTACACAAACTTACACCCCATCTCTCTCCTGCTAAATCCTCTATAGACCTTCCCTGCTCCTCAGATATTTCCTTGACTCTCTTAAATTGCTTTCTTAGCCACCCCGCACCTCCATCACCAACACCTGCTTTGACTTGCTTCTTGGCAGGATCCTCCTCTGGAAGACCGGTGCCTCCGTCCTTCCAGAATGGGTTCAATTCTCGAACATTATTACCGGGCTGGATTTAATGTGATCAAGAAAGATAAATGTTGCTGTGTATCAAATAAATAATTCTGTTCATGTTTGTTGGCTTTTTTTTGTATTGTTTTGTTGGTTTGGGGTTTAGTTTTTCAGTGTGTGTGTGTGTTTTGTTGTTGTTTTTAACAGATTTTTTTTTAATTTAAAGGAGAACAGTACTGTTCATGAAACTAAGCATTATATGGTTGGAAGATAAGGCTATATTAAAAAAAAATTGGTCTCAAAGCTCTTCAGTTTTTCAAAACCTAATGCGGAATGCGGGGTTTTTTTAAGTTTTTATTTTTTATAAATATAAAATATTGAAATCCTTGTAAAAGTGATCTTTTGTATTTGAAATGATCAATGAAAATCTGAAAAATCTGTGAAAAATGTTTTTAAAACATTCTTCTTCTAACGCGCATCAATTAACTAACGCACGCGGGAGCTTTGAGACAAACAATTTTTTTAATATAGCCTAATTATTTAATGTATATTGACCATTTTTATTGAACACAGAACTATAATATTCAATCGAACAAAATTAAACTGGACATCCCAACATGCGATTATTTTAAATTCGAGTACGGTGCACGGTGGTTTGTGTCGAAAGTGCTGATAGGATAGCCATACCCAAAATTATGGTGTCATTGTTGCCTCATCAGCAGCAGGTCACTGCATGTAATCAAGCAGGAATTCAATGCATAAATCAAAATATCAGTACACAAAACAAAGATGTGGAAACATCGCAACTGTTTCATCATGGTTTCGAACAATATGGCGACGTCCATACAGGTGATTTTTTTTTTCATTCTAAAGCCAATTTTGTCTTAACGTGGCACATTAAAAACCTTAACCTACATATGTGGTCTGTATAATATACATACATTTTTATCGCCTTTGACCGATTCACAGTACTGATTTTCTTTAAATAGAATTAGAATGAAAAAAACCTAAATAGTAAACATATTACCTACTGGATCTAAAACAATATTAAAAAACAATAAACTAAAAATAAATTCCGAACTAACCAAATCTACTTTTTGTATATAATCCTTTACAATGGGTTAACAAACATTTTTGGGGAGTCTAAATCTGAATATGCCAAAATCATCAAAAGTCAGTAGAGCATCACTCTACAAAACAGTTGTCAATGTAACACTTTCATTGATATGAAACCCAATATGAATCTATCGCAATATATTCGAAAAATTACCAATTGAAAAAATGTCCAAAGTTTTTTGATGAGTTTCTATTCCTTCTCACCTTGTCCATCAATGCCTTAACTGCCTCCTCTCTTGCTTTCTCTTTGTCTGTCTGTTTTTCTTTTCGAATGTCATCTCTGGTGTAAGTGGCGCTCATAAGTGACGAGGTCATCCAATCATCACGCTGAAAGACAATTAGAGATATATGTCAATGATTTTAGTTAAGCCAAAAAGAAAAGATTATTGTGTTGCCCTTAAGGGGGCTGTGCACCCTCGGTACAGCCTCCGTAAAACTGCCGTAAATTCTTCACTATTCATTTAAAGGGACATTAAGTGGTGTTGAAAAGTTTAAATGTTTAAAAATTTACTTCAGAATTCAAGATGAACATTAAAAATCGCCATTATTGTTGTTTCTACTAACAAAAAACACAGCAAAACTAGATTAAAACAATATCATCGCTATTTATTGAAAAGCGCCCTCTATGCATATATGGTTCGCGTTATGTATCACGCGTACTGCACGGGGATACTGTCGGACGTAAAATGCTGGTCCCGCGGGATAAGCATTTTTGAATCGACGTTTTCTTGTACAAAGAGAGCTGATTTTTCTTAATCCTTATAGGTGTAAGTTCATACATGTAATACAATTATAAAAATAAACTAATCTAAGTTTTTATCATAATTGAGGGCGCTGCCTCCAACACATCTCTTAGTGTCCCTTTAATCTATATAAAAGTATACATTTTTTTGTAGGGAAGGGTTCAATGAATCCAACCATGATCACGAAATTGACCAATTTGGAGGTTAAAAAATCACATTTTTGGGCACTTTTTGGTCGATAATTCAAAAAATAATAACGATTTTCAACAACAAAAAATGATTCCTATGGAATTGTATGAGGAATATAATAAAACTAGTATGACAAAATTTGACAAAATATATTTTGAGTTATCTTAAAATCTAAAATGGGTCAAAAAACGTGTTTTTTATGATTTTTTCAAAAATAGTCAATTTCATGATCATGGTTGGATTCATTGAACCCTTTCCTACAAAAAAATGTATACTTTTATAGATTAAATGAATAATGAAGAAGTTACGGCAGTTTTACGGAGGCTGTACCTGAAGGTGCACAGCCCCCTTAAGTGGGATGCAACTACATCTATGTTACCAAAAGAAGGTTTACAGTTAATGTCAACCAGTAATTTATTCATAGGTGAAGCATTTCCACGTCGACATTCGTCACTAATCAAGTGGGTGAAAACGTCACGACATACACGTTTACGCATGCAATATTATGATGCAATCACTAAAACATTTGCTAACCTCACTCCTCAACTAGTGCAGATATACTATCATGAATATTTACCCCCATAGTCTATTTATCAATCACGAGACAGTGACGTAACTGCATGTTCTACTAATTACAGCACATAAACGTGAGCGCCTACTTGAGGCGCTAGCGTATACTCACAAGCATAGAAAGACGGAAGATACTGTACATATGTGAGCATAAATACTAGCATTTTCTATTGTAAGCCAGAATCCCTGGATTAGGTTTGCATGTTATGCATGGTTAGCTATTCAAGCGGGTAGCTTGAATAGGGCAGACAGGGTGATCATATTAGTGATCGTTTCGTCTCCATAGAACGCGGACCGTTTAGATTTAATTCTGATATGCCGTTTTCTTTTTATTAGATGAGTAAATCTGCATTCACTAACAAGTGACAGTTAGCGTAAATTGTGCTTGAAATCTGAAGGTGGACCAAGAAAGGCGTATACGAGAGGTGTCTCAGTTGGTAAGGAGAGAGAGAGAGAGAGGTATTATTTAGAAATTGGGTGGGGCATCATACATTCTACTGCTATCAAGTTCTGAGGTATGTGTCTATTCTTAATTTGGCCTAGCATTCGTCACCGATCCTGTCCGTCCGCAGTTCGTAGCAGATGAACGACATACCCCAATTTTATGTTGCATATAATTGTTTCTAAACTGCTCAAAAAAAGTTTGGAAATTTTTTTCAATCACAATTTGTTCAAATATACACTATTTCGTGCTCAAAAGAACATCTCCGTCGTCTGTTTAATGAAGTGTTAAGCACAAAATAGTGATGATTTTGGCACTTTCAGATTGCGACCTCCCCATGTTCTCAAGCATGTGGCTGAGCACTGGACCAAGGGATTGCTTCAAATTGGATATCATTGTAAAGATGAACACATCAGCTTTTACATGATATATTACACTTAATGAACATATTCAGAGATATTTGAACAAATTGTGATTGAAAACATTTCCTAACTTTTTTGAGCAGTTTATTACAGCTAAGACTTGGAGGAAGGGCGTATAGGAAAATAGTTTATTCACGGTTAAGCGTGCGCATTAGTGAATAATGCAGCTGTAAAGTTTTGTAAGTGTGAAGAGAAAAACACATTCACTATACAAGTCGCCCGCCTCATGAGCAGAAATATACCCATTATTCTCCCTGGCCTCAAACCTTCTTAAAGGAGGTGTCCGAGCAAGCACAACATTGCCATTTTTAAAAATTATGGTTATTGGTGCTCAAACGTCTTGCACAAGTGCATTGTATTTACTATAATATCACTTCATTGGTACGAAGGCTTTAAATCACACAAAAAAATTAAAAATTGCATGTTGAGAGATGGCAGTGTTTATTCATTTTTATAAAAATGTTTTGTTCAATATAACTAAGCGATTTAGGCTCGATAATTACTTTTCTAAGATATATTGGGCAATGTTGTGCTTGCTGGACACCTCTTTCAAAGCTTGATACTCACTTCTGCTGTAGGAACTGTCTCTGTCTCTTCCTCCTGTAGATGTGATTTCTCATCATCAGCACCCCGATACTCTGGTGGTGGTAATGTGACGCCATACTTTTTACCCGATACAGATGACTCCTCTTTTGACGAACCTCCAGCAGAGAGGGCAGGCTTTCCTGAACCCTTCTCCACCCATTCCATCTCTTCTTCTTCAGAATCCTACAATTTT
The DNA here is from genome assembly GCA_035610835.1 of Ophiura sarsii. Classification (NCBI taxonomy): domain Eukaryota; kingdom Metazoa; phylum Echinodermata; class Ophiuroidea; order Amphilepidida; family Ophiuridae; genus Ophiura; species Ophiura sarsii. The sequence goes on along the minus strand of CM069450.1, from coordinate 46,439,941 downwards.
AATTAAAAAGGTTTGAAAAGCCATTCTTATATCAAACAAAATTATCAGTGCTGTAATATAAAGAGTACAGAGGCTCTTGTTAAAAGAAACACCCCAAAACAAATAAATAACCTGTCCTATGTGACCAACCGACCCATATTTTTAGAAATGGGGGTGTGTGGTGGGTTGTTCAAATAATACAGACCGATATTTCAATTTACGCAATTTTGGTTGTTGTTTTATTTGGGGGGTTATAAACATATCACATTTGTCCAGATTTGTGTGATATTTTGTGTCATTTAGAAAAGGGTGGAGTTTTTTGTCACCTCAGGACAAAATCCTGTGTGTGCTCTGATTTATAATGCAAACCTCAAATGTACAACAAAATAAGGCTTACTGACTAGTGAGTTTGATTTTATAGTATTATCAGTAATACTTGTGGCAGGAGACTGGGAAAGGAGATCGCTTAGGTTTGAATTTCAGATGCTTTACCATGCGAGGTCTTGTGGCCCAATGGATAAGGCACTTGCCAAGTAAGCAAGAGGTCCTGGGTTCGATTCCCGGGCGAGATCGTTTTCCCATAATTGTCTCTTTTCTATCCTCGACGGCGAACCTGTTTAAAAATATTGATCATTTGTTTAATACCCGTCGTATATGCCTATTATTTCTATGTATTATCAGCAATGATCCGGGTATTCAATTTAGATCAGGCCTGATTTTGATGATCAACTTTTTTACTGACCCTACATACTAAACTAAGCACTTGATTTGACCCCTATACAATCATTGGCTGCATTTGACTAAATTCACAGCTTTCACTTGCCGATAATGCTAGATATTTTGCCTATAAACTTGTTCTTCAGGAAAATCACACAACTTACCTCATCTGAACTTGAAGACTGATATTTGTCATCTTTTGATTTGTGCTTCTGCTTTTTCTCCTTTTTACGCTTCTTCTTTTTCTTTTTTTCTTTTTTGTGTTTCTTTGACTTCGGCTTTTCTTCCTGTAAAGATACAACAATATGTGATGCAGCACATCAAAAGGGGGACTTTGCAGGTGAAGTCAATTTTGATTTTATTATTTACTAAGCTTTAAAATGATACCTGATACCAAATTTATCAAAATTGATCAAGGCATTCAGATTTTACGAGTGAAAATGACTCCCTCCTAAATTTTATTTTTTTAAATATTTGTCTGTCCGTTTTCATCTATATCTTGAAAAACACAATTTTTTTGATAATGATTACTGATTTGAAATTAGCTAACATTAAAGCGCCTGGTCAGGCAGGAACTGTTTGTGTTATACAGAGTGGTCCAAAAAGGTTTTCACTTCTTAAGATGCATATTTCTCGAAATGGACGAGACATCTAATAATTGTTTTAATATTATCTTAAACGCCACTATCTTGGTGATTTATGGTGAAAACGGTGTTGAAAATGAAGCATAAATTAAGAAATGGCGACGGTTTAAAGAATAGTAGTCAAAAACCAGTTTGTCCACGTCTTACGCAAGTATATGGGATATTGTCAATAGTACTTTTTTTGAGGAGTTTAAATGGAAACATCCATGACTGCCATAGACTTACGTGTGAACAAACTTGTATTTGACAAGTTTTCTTTAAATTTACGCTTTTTCTTAATTTGAGCTTTAATTTCAACACCGTTTTCACGATATTATACCAACAAGATATTTTAGATTAGGAATATCTTTAAATAATTTCCCCCATGTTTCCCCCATTTTGATAAATTTGCCTCTAAAATAGTGTAAACCTTTTTGTGGACCACTATGTATAGTAGATTTATAATAATGGACGGTCGTTTATTGATTTGGACCTATTCCATGTAATCCCAATGGACCAATCACAACGATATCAGCATCGTTAAGACGCTATTTGTTTCACTGCAAAATAATGGACCTAAAAGCGTTGAAGCAACACATCACCAAATATCATGCGTCCATGCATGAATTTAAACTATTTTTGAACCCAAGCAAAAAGCGTGCTATTCAAAGGTGCCATACAAGCGACACATACTGATTAATTTCTTCTTAGAGTTTTAATCCTTCTTGTATAAATGAGAATTGAATTAGAAAAAGAAAATAAATTTGGACAATGGCATGACAGAACTATGAACTATCTATGATGTGATTCAAGACACAGGGAAGCATATAGAATCATATGTGTCAATGATCAGATTAAGATTTCAAGTCACTGTGCGTCAGGTTTCAAATGGGAAAGACTTGCGGGTCCCGATCAAAATTGAAGGGACCCCTTAAATTTGACGATGTATGGAAATGGAAACCTTGAGAAATTCTGTAAATTACATGTGGGCAATTCCAAGCAAATGTCAACCAAATAGCCAAAATTTCAAATGTGCATCCAAAGTTTAATTCTATGCCTATAATGTAGGCAAGAGTCCAAAGTTCAGGAATTTTTAGTTTGTTTAGCGATACTATGTTTTTTGATGTATAAACTAGCTAATTAGCATAAATTTGCATATTTGCAGCTTACAAAATCAGTGAAAAGGCTTGTTTTTATTTATTCCATATCTTTTAGACACATAGGTATGATGTTTAAATAAATGTCAGGCACAATAGTAGTACTGATGGGAAAAGTTTTGATATAAATTTAATTTTGATCAATGGCCGATTAGCCTCGTTAATCCAGGTAATTAGTATGCATTGCATAATCTCATGTCATTCCGCAACGCAAAAGTACAATTTTTTAGGATAGCAAAAAAAAAATGTACCCTATTTTCATTTAACTATTTTTTCTCTGCACACAATTGACATGCTTCACAATGATAAAAAAAAAATTGGAAAATTCTGTTAATTAATAGCCCTAACGAGCGTTGTGGAATGACGTGTTGCGGAATGACGGTGCGGAATGACAAAGGTATTAATCCCTATATTTAGGCAATTTATTGAGCAAATTGTGATATTTTTGTGTACTTGGTATAAGATCATCCTTATTTATGATAATTCATTCAAATATGGACTCTAAACTTCTAAAAAAGTTTCAATATTGATGAAAACTCATAATTTGCTGAATTAGGCAACTTTGATGTGCAAGCTGTTGAATTCGGCAACTTTATCACAAAATCATGGCTACTTTACCTGTAAATGATGATTTCAATGTGAAAATAGTTGGGTTACTTGTATTCACGAATTTGTAACATATGAAATGCCACTGATTACTCTTTCTTTTATTTTTTATGCATATTAAAGCATAAAAACATGTTTTTTCTTTTCTCTATGGGGTTTTGCACACAAATTCACACTGTCATTCCGCAACGTCATTCCGCAACACCTACTTTTATTTTTTGATGACCTACTAGAGATCCTAACTGATGATTAAGTTTTATGAAAATGCTTTTGTCAGTTAGCTAACACTTCAAACCTTCTAAAAAGTAACTTCAATAATGATACACTCTAAAAAGTTCACAGAGTTTTCACTTTGTGTAAACATGTAAAAAACACACCAATCGTCTGCGTCATTCCGCAACGCAAATTTGCATATGCAAATTAGGATACTTGGAAGCGCAGTTTAATTTTTTCCCTAGGTTTATTTTTTTAGTATCAATCGCTATTATCAAATAAAGTTGTAAAATGGGGAGTAACTACAAATCTCTGGGTTTTACACCCAAAAGAAAGTGGATTTGTGTGTGTAAATGTCATTCCGCAACGCGTGGAATTGCCCATATCCATCCTTTGCTCACAATATAAATTCATTAAAACTGTCCGTAAAAAAGTAAAATTTTCAATATACCCAAACTTCAGGACCCCTCAATTTCTTGGGGGACCCCTTAAATTTGTTTTTTGAAGTCCTACGGGGTCCTGAAAAATGTCATGGGACCTCTCACATTTTTGATCCAGTGCTATCCCTGCTGCACCCCCTCCCCTCAATTGGAAGATATTACCTACTGAAATGGTACACCGGTCAAAGTCTGTGAATCTACTATGGATCAGTCAGTTCCAAATTGGCGAAACCTGTTTACAGCAGCAAATGAATTAAAGAAGAGCGCCACGCGCAAAACTCTCGCATGACGCAATATGGCGCGCAATGTCGCAGTGTCATTGCATGCATGACGCTTGCGTATGCCAAAATCGCGCTTATATGCTTGGATTACTTTTGCGCGTGGATAGATAAAAAACAAATATTTCTTGCCAATTTGGAACTGATTGAACTATATAGGTGTAGGAGGTTATTACAAACCTGAGCTTCTAATCTTTGGTTAACTGATGGCAGCATCCATGTGTCTTCTCCTCTTTGCTTCCGCAGTTCTTTTTTTCTTTCTCGCTTGTCATAATCTTCTTTTGCCTACATTTTATACGAAAGAAAGGAAACAGAAAAAAAGTTTGTTATACTGGGTGAGTCTATAATAGTGATTTGGACCCAAGATTGCAGAAACAAACAAAATGTGCAAGTAGATTAAACTGACATTTTTAAATCCACATGAACACTAAACTGAAAAGAAAGGTTCATTGTATCTAATCCAATTTCCACTTACTTTTTATTGTGGACGTTTCGGCAAACACTGTTGCCTTTATCAACACATGATAGGTAGTGAGTGAGTGATTAACTACTATCGACGCTAGTTGGTTGCTTAGCGACAACTCTGTGGAGTTTCTGTACATCGTTGTCCCACCACAATCCCCACCACAAACTCCCTCCCCTTCCCATCCCCATCACAAACCCCCTCCCCTTCCCACCATAAAACCCCGCCCCTTCCCATCCCCACCGCAAACCCCCCTCCCTTTCCCATTCCCACCACAAAACCCTCCCCTCCCATTCACAAAACCCCTCCCACCACAAAACCCTGGCCCTCTCCCACCACAAACACCCTACCCACCCCATGGCCTACCCTCCCCACCCCATGGCCTACCCTCCCCATCCCACGGCCTACCCTTCCCATCCCATGCATCCACGCCACCACAACCCCCTCCCCCAACCTAAACCCCCTCCCCTTCCCAACCGCAACCCATCCCCCACCACAAACACCCTACCCACCCCTAGGCCAACCCTCCCCACCCCATGCATCCACGCCACCATCCCCCTTCTCCACCACATTAAACCCTCTCCCCTGGGGCTGGGCCATCCCATTCCCACCACAAACCCCTGCCCTCCACCACAACCCCTCCCCACCACTAACCCCCAACCACAAACACCCTCCCCATCACTAACCCCCTCCCAAACACAAATACCATCCCCATCACTAACCCCCTTCCCAATCACAAACACCCTCCGTATATATACCCCCACCTCACCCCCACCCCCCCCCCCCCCCCCCCCCCCCCCGCCCCCTATTACAAAATCACATGGTATTGATTATCGTTGCAAACTTTTTTACAATAGATAATACTTTTGCTTATGCTGAATGGATGTCTCTGACACACCCCTTGTATTTCATTGGCCACAAGTACTCATTTAGGCTAGTGGATCCACCCAGATATAGTGCTGGGAGATCAAGCCTCTCTCAGTCTCAAACCCAAAATCACAAAATGTTCTTCATCTCTTCAACAACAACATTTTATCATAGAATGTGCTTTAACTCAAACAGGAAATCAAACATAAACCTTACCCCAACATATTTTTACTCCATTGGAACTATTATTTTGGGTGTTAAAATAGAGAATTTATTACGCATTTTGTCTTGGTCCCAGGGTGCTCAGTGGTCATTGCGAGAGGGGTATCATGCGTGTCCAAGACATCACGTAATTAGGCCCAGGGTAGTTTTTTCACATTATTACACGATTACTTATTTAGGGTACTTTTTGAAAGTCATTGGTCTATTGGACGCGCATGATACCCCCTTGTAATGACCACTGAGCACCCTGGGGTCTTGGTGGCCATATTTGCCCACTTACTCGGTGGGACAATTTGGCCACCTGCTAGGACTGAAATTGAGTAAAACATAATCTGGCATTCTTCCGCCTTTCCATGAGACATTCCCATTCAAATCGTCAGTCAACATTATCATGGGGGATCCATGTATTAAACAATCAGGTGAGAACAAGACCCGAACAGGAAAGGCTCAAGTCAAGGTCATTAACAAGACCCGAACAGGAAAGGCTCAAGTCAAGGTCATGGACTGGACAGGCGCGGCGTTATTAAATTTATTTACAACAATAAATAATAAAAAACTTTTTACAAGTAACTTTTCATTTCACATTTTTAGCCAATGAAGGCCAGGCCTATAATCGTTATAGTATGAACAACAATACACTTAAGTGTTAGATTTAAAGTTCATACCTTTTGTAAGACGATTTCTCTCGCTTTTCTCTTTTCATCTCGTCTTGCTTTGATCAAGTCCTCACTCTCGAAATTTACCAAGGGTGTGGGGGCAGACATTTTGAAACTGATGACCTTAGGTAGATGTCATTCTTGTTATAGGGTAGGTTAAAATGGACCACTTTAACAAAGCATCTTCGGTATAACAAGGACAGCAGCTGGACAGGAGTCAGGACGGAGTCAAATAATGGTGTTTTTATGTGTTGTTGTTTAAAAACTGAATGGAAATAATACATTGATAACAAAATGTATTGTTAAAGTTGAAAATGGAGTGATTTCCTACAATATAAACAAGGTTTACCGCAGATGTTTATCACTCAATTAAGAAAATTACCCCTATTGGCGAAATAGAATAGCCCACGTGAGGTGACCTTTCTTGTCCATACAAACGAAACAGGTTCATTTTCTGTAGAACCGAATACAAAATTCCCTGTCAGCTGAAAGTAAAAGCTTGCAATTATATTTGGATAGATCCGATAGATTGATTAGGAAGGAAGCTTTGTGTAGAATTAAAATATCTTTAAGATCGGAGAAATGGCGTTGTTCAAAAAGTAAGTATGGTTTTCTAGACAATTTATTCAATATTTATTGACAACAAACATGAATGAAATGAATGATAAATGAATGAATGGGTGAAGTAAGCTTAAAAATTATTAATATAAAAGGCTAAAATAAAGCTTATTTTCAAAATGTTAAACTTAAAGGCTAAAATAAGGCTTATTTTCAAAATGTTAAAGGCTAAAATAAAGCTTATTTTCAAAATGTTAAAAAGAGTGATACAATTTACTTGCTGAAAGGCGTTGTCGAGTACCAGCATGGAGCGTGTGTGGTCTAGTGGATAAGACGCCGGTCTCACGGTGCAAAGGTTGTGAGTTCGAGCCCCACTTCGGCCAACATGTTTGTATCCTTGGGCGGTGTTCCCCAAGGCTCAGTACTGGGTCCTCTGCTATTCATTCTCTACATCAATGACCTACCTAACCATGTCAAATCAAGTATTGAGATGTTTGCAGATGACACCAAAATATTCACTACTGTCAACACTACTGAAGATCTGTCCAAGCTTCAAGACGACATTTCAGCACCTCAATTATGGTCCGAGAAATGGCTACTACGCTTTAACGCAGACAAGTGCAAAACTATGCATCTAGGATACAATAACTTGCAAGGTGTCTACAACATGAACGACAAAAACCTACAAATTACTGACCAGGAGAAGGACTTGGGCGTCTTCATTACAAATGACTGCAAGTCAAGCATTCAATGTACAAAAGCAGCACAGAAAGCCATGAACAGCCTTAGAGTCATCAAGCGCACCTTCAAATACATCAATAAAGACAGCTTTACGATCCTGTACAAGACCTACATAAGACCACATCTTGAGTATTGTGTCCAGGCATGGAATCCAGGGTTGAAAAAGGACATCCACGTTTTGGAAAAGATTCAGAGAAGAGCCACCAAACTTGTGCCGCAATACAAACATCTGGAGTACCAAGACAGACTGTTTATGCTTGACTTGTACAGCTTAGTGCAGAGAAGAGAACGAGGCGACTTGATTGAAACATTCAAGATCCTGAAAGGTTTCGAAAGGACACAACCAAGCTACTTCTTTCAACTAGCAGACACGGACACTAGAGGACATAATTTGAAACTCTTCAAACCAAGACTTGACAAATCACTGAAGTGCAGAGCAGACTTCTTCTCACAGCGAGTTATAAATCAATGGAACAAACTCCCGAAGTATGTGATTGGAGCAAAAACGACTAATGCCTTCAAAAACGAGCTCGATAGACATTGGAAAGATATGGGGTATTTAAAGGCGTAGCCTATCACCATAGTCCGGACGGCACGCTTTATACAGCGTGGGACTTCAGAAATCAAAATATCAACAAAAGCGTGGGGGTCAGAATATTTCTGATATAAAGGGTGTAGTTGTATAAAGCGTGGGGGTAAAATAAAAAGGGTGGGGGTTAAACAAATCACATGCAGATATAGTAGTTTAATTCATTTTGAAAGAAATTGTAAAAAAATAGGACATTTGCCACTAATTTCAGCGCATTATTTCAATCAAGTTTCAACATTTTCCGACGCACTTTCGGTACGGACAGCCCGTCTCCCATGAATCATATCGTGATTTCTACTCTATTTTGCCATATTTCAAAGCCAGCTTTTAATTTGTTATGTTGGTACCACCCAAAATATTACTGTTGTGCCCTAGAATTATTTATTTTGATGATGGAAATGTGCCAAAAATAGGTAGTATTTTGATATCATCAACTTCCGAAAACTTCCGAATTCGGAAGCATTACACTATTTTAGCTTAATAATAATAATACATTGCATGCAATGACGCAAATTTGATGGACCCCTAAAAAGCTCTTGGGATCCAAAATGTCCCCTTTTTGGTATAAAGGGTGGGGGTTGAACATTCCCAAATAAAAAGGGTGGCTCTGTAAAAAGGGTGGGGGTCAAATAAAAAGGGTGGGGGTCTGACCCCTGTCCGGACAGTGATCACTTCCCATTAAATTGTAAGTGTAAGTGTAAGTGTAAGGTACTTAGTCTCAATTGTCTCGTGGTTCAGAAGTCACGTATAAATGGTGGTCTCGTGCATCGGAAGTGCAATAATCCGAGCACGTTAAAAGGTCACAGACTGAGACTCCTTCGTAAAGAGTAGGGGATCATCCCGGTCTGTGTCTGTATACTCATTTCCCTAGGTTACAGGGAACTTGGCGTTACGTCCTAACTTGAAGGATCCTGCTAAGTATCGATGTAGATGTAGACTAGATCATGTCATAAGATGTAGAATTTAGAAAGCTTATACAATAACAATCAATTAACCTACCAATGGATCAGTGACTACCTTCACTCCAGATCTCAAGTCGTGCTCGTTGATGGACAAAAAAGCTCCCAATCCTCAGTGACATCTGGAGTTCCGCAAGGCAGTGTGTCTAGACTTAGGACCCTTACTTTTCCTAATCTACATTAATGACTTGCCCCAATGCGTCAAATCTTCATCTACCAGATTATTTGCTGATGACAGTGTCCTTTACCGCCAGATCTCTTCCACTGCTGACTGCGATAAACTACAAAAAGATCTTGACGCCCTCCAAGTCTGGGAAAAGAAATGGCTCATGAAGTTCAACGCCAGCAAATGCCAGGTCCTCCACATCACCAACAAGAGGAAACCTATTACATCGGACTACACTGTGCACGGTCAAGTTTTTAGATGTGATCACGTCAGCCAAATACCTTGGTGTTCACCTGGACAGCAAACTCAACTTCAACTCTCACATAGATGCCATCACTAAAAAAGCCAATGGAACAAGAGCTTTCCTGTCACGCAACCTTAGCCACTGTGGCCCGAAAGTGAAAGAAGTTGCTTACACCACATTCATCAAACCATCTGTCGAATTTGCCTCTTCAGTATGGGACCCACACACCAAAAGAAACATACAGAAGGTAGAGAAAGTAGAGATAGGCGCAGCACGCTTTGTAGCTGGCGACTTCCGTCGGACCAGCTCGGTTTCTGACATGCTTAATACCCTTAAATGGCCTACTCTACAAGACAGACGACTCCAAAGCCGGCTTGTGATGATGTACAAGATTTGTTACGACTTGGTCGACATTGATTGGAAGCAGCATCTCACTCCCCACTCATTTTCCACCAGAGGTCACAACTCACGGTTCTTCGTTCCTCACACCCTCTCTTCAGTGTACACCAGCTCGTTCTTCCCTCGAACCATCAGAGATTGGAATATCCTCCCTAAAGATCCAGCTGCGTACCCTTCCCTTGATGCCTTCAAGTCTGCATTGAGGAAACCACTGAAGTAGCCTGTGTCTACCAGTTTTTACTTGCACATTGTATATATTCTACACCTTTCGCATCGGGTCGTCGATGTGACGACGCATGCACACACACGCAGTGCGTCGTTCTTCGTTTGTATGAAGTCTGCACTTTATAGGGAGAAAGAAAGAAAAAGAGAAAAAAGTTGTTTTAATACTGTTTCATGCGCCTCAATACGTGTTGTCTCAGCTGATTCTTTGACGACATTCTAATTCATGAATTCTAAATATAATTGCGTGTAAAACCCATGACTATTGACTGCGTGGAGCGCAGCAGATATCAACATTACAGGGCTCGCTGGAGCGAACAAACTTTTTCAAAAATGAAGACGAAAAAATCCCTAATGGCCTTAGCTTGTGCTTGTACAATTGGGATGATTTTGTCTTCATGGTTGGTGTCCCCGGGGTGCTCAGTTCTCAGTATCATGCGCGTCCAAGGACTTTCAAAAAGTACCCTAAATACGTAATCGTGTTAATGGAAAAAGCACCCCCTAAACAAGTATGGGCCATGGCACAGTATTTTACATACCCTAAGCAAGTAATATCAGTATTTCCAATACCCTAAACAAGTACTCAAAATATGTTGATACCCTAAACAAGTACACAAGTAATTTGTATAGTTCAAAGGGGCATTGACAGATACGTATGGCAGTGCGCCCTGAATTATCCTGAAAATCAGTTTCATGACTTTCTTAGTTTCGATATGATCAATATCGAAACTAAGGTGCTGAATTAGGAAGTTATGCTAAGTTTTACTCACGGACTTTCGCGGCAAATCTCAACCTGGAAGTGCCGTTATTTCACTTTTGCTTAGTTTGGCATGAAGGCGATGTCAGAATTGTATGATATTTTGGATTTGGGCTATGTTGATGATTATCTAAGTTACGTTATTTGCTCATTTAGTATATCGATACATCTCTCAAATAAATGTAAAGTTGTTAAGGTGGGTGATACGGCACTGCACAATGTCCATCAGACTGTTTATATTTACTGATTGCTATCTACTGAAGATAGCAAATTTATAGAGTATGGATTGCTAAATTCTATTTATTACATTGCTGGCGCATATTCAGACATTCTTTACCGGGATTGGGGCAGGAGGAGGTGGTTAGTTAAGAATTGTAAAATAGTTTGTGACTAATTGACCAAGAAGGCACTTAACATCAACTCGTTGTGGCAGCCAAGGGGGGGGGGGGGGGGGGGGGGGGGTGGTCAAAGAGTAGGGTAAAATTTAGGGGGGTTACTCACCAAAACTCTACTATACTAATATAAGCTTGTTATTGTGTGTGTGATTTTTTCCAGATTTGACCAGAAAGAAAATATATCCGGGGTTACTCAGATGAAGTCGTCCGTAATTCGCAAAATTATATCAGATATAATAAGCAATTACCCAGGAATAGCAGAGTACCAAGATACAATATTACCAAAGAAGGAACCAATGAAACTAGTTAAATGGTCAGTGTATAAACATATCAGTTTTTTCGATCGCGGCACCTATGTTATGGAATAATTTACCTTTGATTGTTAAAAATGCGATTTCCGTCGCTTCATTCAAACGTGCTCTCAAGACTCTCCTTTTCTCGTGATCCTATCGAACTCTCTATTTTGTATCATTTTACGTTCCTGTGTGTGCATCATGATCAATGCTCCATGTTGCTGTTATATTCTTTGCCTTCCCTTCTTTTATGTGTATTTTTGTGTACAGCGCTCGGAGGTTTTTATACATGTTGCGCTTTATATACGTTATATTATTATCATTATCCCATTTTGGCTTGTTTTAGGAATATGTGTTATTAGGTGTTTGTGTCACGGATATCATCGTCGGGTTTTTAAGACTACAAGATATATTTCTAGTTATAACATGATAACTACTTCATCGGTATTGATCATAAACATAAATTGATTTGTTCTTTTGATGACTCCAATAAATGGTACCTACATGTTCTTCACATTTTCACTTCTTACTAAGCTGGAGTCCAGGGAGCTCTCACCAGACTATAGTTTAATCAGTTCCAAATTGGCGAAACATACTTGTTTTTATTACTCCATGCGCAAAAGTAATCCAAGCATACATGTGCGACACATGAATATGTTTTTGGACGCACGCACGTGTCACACATACAATGCACATTGCATTGGTACCTTCACACACAAATTTTAGACGTTTTCAAATTCCAAATTTTTGTTTTAACATTGGGGGAAATGGGTAAGTCAGCCCCTAGAACAAGTTTTTTTTTGTGGTCACACATGCTTTCAGTGTTATAAGTTGACTGACCCCTGATATTTCATTGACCTTGTTCTCACATATATTCTATTTCTATGTGTTTTTATTGCAGTCACGATCATATTGAAATCTTAACCATCAAGGGGGAACCACTCTTCTTCAAGCAGAGAGGGCAATTTATGCCAACATTAAAATTGCTTCATAAGTGTGAGTTTAATTATATTGAAAACACAATATAGAATATCATCGCTGTGCTGTCAAATCCTTGTACAATGTATCTTCAGCATAGAGTAATACTTGCTATGTCTAAACATGTCAAGGTTCAAAAACACATACAAATCTTATAAGTGCTCTTGCCCCTGAACATGTATAAAGCAACACTTCCTATGCATAACCATTGGGCAGTTTTAGTTTATACATATTGAAGGGCCCGAAAAATGTATAAGGTTTTGACAGAACAGCGACAATATGTCACATTGGGAATTTTATACTTAAAGGTAGATGACCCGATCACATTTTCGTAACACAGAATTATTTCAAACATACGGAGATTTTCATATATATGAAAGCTCGTATTTATCTCATCATCATACTGAAATTTGACAGCCTAATTCGGTATAATGACAGAGAAATCGACGAAATAGCGTTGAATTACCGCGAATGGTGGTTACCACCGATATAGTTTGTGTACTACTCAATGGGTACAGTTCACAGCATCTTGTGCGTCTAAAATAAGAACCATAATAGCTATGCATCTCAAATTTTGGGACACGACGTTTTTAAGGATGACCTTTCATGTAGAATAGAAAACTTCAAGTTGAAAATCGGAACATCTACCTTTAAGGTCCCAAGCATACGTATCAATAACGTGAACAAAAAAAGTGAATCGTGAAGTGAAAATGAGGCACTTCATTATGGGACGGACCTAAAGAATAAACCCAGAAACAATCTGTTCTCTATCTGTTATCAATCCTTCAACAGTATCCACCATGTAAAAATAAGATGGATAAGAACTGTGAGTATTTTTAAATGGCAAAAAAAGAATTCATTGGCATTAGTGTAGTAGAAAATGAACTATTACTGCATAAGAATCTTGGCGAAATAGTTGTTTTCTAGAGATAATTTTAAGCTTGTTGTTTTACCCTGTAATTTCTCTCAATGCCATTATGCCATGCCCTCTTTTGACCATTGCTATTTAACCTTATTGTTTTTATAGAGGATGGGGAGCTATTTAACCTTGTTATAATGGTTTTGATGCATTAGAATGATGATACAGTTACCATACTTTCAACCCTTATATGCCTCAGGTTTCCTCTACTACACTCAGCAGGAATGGCATAATATCACTTTACATTATGACACTTGGCAGCTAATTTACAAGTTTCAGACAATTTTGTCATTCTGTTGAAAATATTTGCATATTTCTAGATATTCAAACTCATAGGATATTTTCTTGTTTCCCTCTTTCTTTAAATGCCTTCAACAAAATCTGGTTTCAGTTGGTTTTCGAACTTCAATAGTTATGGTTGAAATAACTTTGTTTACTATGATATTGATTCGTCATATTATTTGATGGAAATTCACAATTACATATTCGATACAAATTTAGAATTCAGGCAAATTGTCATCATTATCTTTGAATAAGTTCATCTTGATTGTTTGTAGACATAGGATTGAGATATCTTTGTGTACAAATCCAAAAGCTGTGAAATATGTTACTCACTGATCAATGACGTTTCACTACCACCTACAGTCAAATCTTAATTCAGTGTGGGTTAGTTATCGGAGTCTCTTTCCGTGGTTTAAGCTGATAAGATTTAATTGTAGAATTTCTCCTCTACCCATTCACTGTGTACAACGTGCAGGTCTATACAGTGAGTGTCAGTCGCCGTGATTCGGAGATTCACGTTAAGCCGTTGGTCCCATGTATTCAGACGCTTCACCCTGAACACGTTAAAAGTTACAGACCTTATCGTTAAGAGTAGGAGATCATCCCGGGTCTGTTACCTGTACAAAAATCACAACCTCTAGGTTTCAGAGGGCTTCCAGTTTAGCCGAATAGGCTGCTATAGGGAGTTAACAAGCAAAGCAATAAGCAACCACACCACTAGCTTCATCAGACTGGCATCATTATTGTCTGTTGTATTATTATTTTTACAGATCCATTCATCCTGAACCCACAACAAGTAGACAAAGGTGCCATTAGGTTTGTGTTAAGCGGTGCTAACATCATGTGTCCAGGGCTCACTTCACCGGGTGCAAAACTCACAGAAGCTGACGAGGACGCTGTGGTTGTATCCTTTCAATGAAGATATATCGACAATATTGAGGTGTTAAAAGGCCTTTTTAGGTCGTCCGTAGCAGAGACCTTTTTTATGACTGCATCCTTTGTGTGTCAGCCAGTCTGTCAGTCAGTCTGTCAAACACTTGGTATACACTTTTTGGTTTCTCCATTTATTTTCATACAAAGTCAAACAGCGACCTAACTTGGTACAAAGATGCAACATGGGAACCTTCATATGTCAATGAGGTCAAAGGTCACATATCAAGGTCAAAGGTCACATATCAAGGTCAAAGGTCATCTGAGGATAAGTTGTAAAATAAGCTGAACACATCCAAATGCCCATTTCTTTTTCATACAAAAACCGATTACAGTCATTATTATGTTTTAATATGTCAAAGTGTGGATAATATTGGATCAAAACAAAGTATTGCTAAAATTGGATGATTTACGCCCAATATGTGTTGGTCTCACTATGAGTTTTTAAATATTTTAAAAACTTGTAGCTCCACCAATACATATGGGCTCTATCTATCCAATTTTATATCAAACTTGGTTCATAGCTGCAACATGAAAACCTTCATATGGTAATGAGGTGGTCAATGGACGACCTGTATCAGAACTTGTCTGTATTTTTAATTTTTAAATCTGAGCGATGTTATCAGAGACAACCATACAAATTTGTATTACATTGTTGTGTGACAAAAAAGAAAAATAGGTTGTTTCACATTTGTTAAAATAAAAATGGATATTACCTGTAAGAAAAGATCATTGTGATAACTACCTTTTAATTCATGTTTTGTTTCAACAAGTTTTATTGAATAGATATTATTTTCATTTACAAGCTTAAGAAATCAACTCAACAAATAATGCATGACCTTTGTCTTAAATCATTTTCATTTCGGTAGAATTAAACTGAAACCTTTCTGTGTTGATAAAACAGAATTTATTCACTTTTTAATAAAAAGCACAAATTGAAAGGTATAATTGTCATTGTATTATCCTTAATCCAGTGTGTACAGGCTGTCTTAGCAGAAGGAAAGACACATGCGCTAGCTATAGGAATCATGTCAATGTCTGCAGACAAAATGTAAGTGAAAGTATTTTAAGGTTAATTTAACAGCCCGTTTGCTGTAACAGTTACAGTGCTATGTACTCCTGGGGCGAGTGCGCAATCTATAGCATATTAATTGTCAAGTAACTTAGTACTTACTGCAGTCACTACTGGTGTGTAGTTCTCTAACCTCAGATTGTATTTATAAACTACTCAAAAAAGTTATCAATCACCAATTTTTTGGATATTTTGTAATATTTCCTATTGTGCTATCGATGGAAAGCTGACGTGTTCCTCTTTCCAACAATACCAGATTTGTAGCAATCACTTGTTTCAATACTCCACCACTTGCTTAAGAATGTCGAGAGGTCTCAATCCAAATGTACCAAATATTTGATATGGAATGGCAATAACACATAGTATATTGTCTTGCATGACTAGCTAATTCATAGATTCACTAGGTATCAATGAAACTGGTGAAAACCTGAAAATGGTGCTTGAATTTTGGATACAAATAAAAAGAACTGTGGACATTTGTGTAAGAAAAAGTCTGAATTCAAGAGAAAAAACCCTGAAAGGAGGCATGTCAGCTGATTGAAGAAATTGTGATTCATTAGAATACATTTGAGAGAGGCAGAATAACATGACCTTCCAGGGTCTTTACTTTTAAAATAGGTAGATGTTCTGATTGCGGCCCGATTTTCAACTCAATGTTTTCTATTCTACATAAAAGGTCATCCTTAAAATTGTCGCATTCCAAATTTTAAGTTGTATAACTCCAATGGTTCTTATTTTAGAAGCACAAGGTTACAATAAATTTACCTATTGAGTAGTACACAAACTGGCGGGTGGTTAACCACCTTGGCAGTAATTCACCACATTTTAGCCTATAATCTCTAACTGGAACATTTCTGGGCCCTAAGATTTTACAGACAGAATGAGAAAAATATGGGGATTCTTCTGATATCAAAATTTCTTGATGTGAAAAAAAAATCATAGCCAAAAAAAGTGATCGGAACATACACCTTTAAATTAGTGTAACATGATTATTCAATTGTCAATTTTTAAATTCTTTTGATGAATGCAAGCCAAATGAATGAACTTTAAAACCATTGGTTTTGAATAGGCATGCCTGGCATTTTTATGATGCCTTTGCAAACAAGTGCCCATTCTTTCTGACTCACCCTGTATGTGTTTTCTTTCTCTTTTTTTGCAGCAAATCTGTCAACAAAGGTATTGGAATCGAAAATGTACACTATCTCAATGATGGACTATGGCAAATGAAAACAGTCAATTAGTGGACACTAATCCATTGACTATGAAGTCTCCATTTAAAAGAACTGCTTCAAAAATGCTCTTTATTCAAGGAGGCAGGGTATAGGATACTCAGTGCTGATGTGATGACCATATTTAGGGATGTGCCGTCACTTGGTTTATCCATGACTTGCATCATGTCTTGAGCCATCATTTCAACAGAACACACTTCGGTAAAAACCAAGCTCAAATTTGTAATGATGATACAAATGAGAGCCAAACTTTAAATGATAGATGATAAAGTAAAGGGATATGAATTGCCTCATTTTGATCTAAATAACATTCATTGTTGGTACGATAGTTACCATATGAGCCACATTATTTTCTGAGATAGATTTTTCCACAACCTGTTCAGAAAACTCTGGAAATTTCCAGTGAATGACTACTATTACAATCCATATGGCTTTAATATTTCTATCATAAATCTACCCCCAAACCAATTATAACAATTGTTATAAGCAGTCTTTGAATAGCCACAGATTAGGCTAATGAAAATCAATGCATAGGTTCCTGTTTCATACTTTACAGTTTGCTATGAGGCAACTATTTCATTATTCATTATTTTACATTTATTGACCTTTTGTGATGGAAAATGACACATATTAACATACAATACATTGCAAATACCACACAAATACACAGGTTTTTGTAATTAAATTTAATGTGTTTTTTACAACATAGCCATCATTAATTTAAAACACTAAAAATGACACTAAGATGGCAACGGAGATGTTGAGTCACGCTTTTGTATCTAAATTGCATTGGCTGACATTAGTAAATCATTTTCTTACGCCAAGACGAAGTTTGTAATATATAATAAAAAGTGAAAATAGTGGAAAATAATGCATTTTCAACGAGGGGAGGAAAATGCAATATGGGCAGGAAATGGGAACCTAGGCATTGACTTTCATTAGCCTTATCAAAGATAGCACCAGTAACATGATGGTGGTGAAAGGTCATGTGGTGCCTATTTACACACTGGTACTCTGTTCTCATGGTAATGCTATAAAGCAGAAACAGTACAGATTTCTTGTGAGTGTTTTTAAAATGATTTTATGCTTCAAGTTTAAGCATTAAAAGTTATTTTGAAAAGGCCTATTTATATTTTTTTAACAGGAACGATAGCTATGCATTCTCAGAAAAAATGAGGATAACAACTTCAACACTGTCTTTATTTTAAGGAAGAAACTGACATGATTATCATACTCTCATAAATTTAGGGCAAAGACTAACGATCAAATTGTGACTCTATACTGTGTTTAATAACAAATAGGCAAAAAAAGTAATACTGCTTATTTTTTTATCTGTGTGCAAAATGAATACCTTTTGTTGCACTCATCAATTTGTGTATGTGTATATAGCCCATATCAAACGTACATGCCTATAATCAAATTTATAATTGAACGAACAAATTGGAACAGAATATCGTCGCTATTCTTTCAAAACCTTGTATCTCCATCCAGCCCTTCAGCATGTATAAAGTAATACTTCCTATGTATGACCTTTAGGCGGTCTGCTATAAACATTTTAAAGTAACAAAATCACATCTATCAAAACCTTGTAAGTTTTCTTGCCACGGAACATGTATAAAGCAACTGTTCCTATGCATAACCGTTTGCAGTTTTACTTTATACATGCTGAAGGGCCTGAAAAACGTACAAGGTTTTGAAAGATAGCGACGATATCATGTGCATTGTGTGAAGCCCGCACAACCATAAACGTGATTATAGTTTATAGCTGTTTATAAGTACTTTGATATGCGCAATACTCTTTTACACTGATGCAGAACAGTAGGGATTCATTTTGGGCACAGATAAAAACAAGCCTTGAAAGTTTCGCCTAACAAAGTATAACATATGAATAAAACAGAGTTTTGCATTTCAATGAAAGAAATGTTATTTAAATGTGAACTGTACTAGCAATGTTTTACACTGTATGAAATAAATGTGATATATTGGCTTAAAAGATAATATAATTTTTCCAGAGTACTTTTTATTTGTATAACGAGATTGTGAGAAAGTGTATGTATAATTGTATCTTGCTCATCCCTAATAGTTGACAAAGGGGTGCTGGCACGTGACAATGTTTGTATAAATAATCATCATAATCTTCCTTTTGCATGATTTGTAATTGAGCTGTGAACGAATAAAACATTCGGGGAAGAAGTATAAATACTCTAGTTGACTGGTGCTTCATATCGTCTCGATATACTTGAAGAAACAGACATTTCTGTAAAGGATCATAATGCAAGGTAAATTTAGGTAAACAAGCTTAAAGTTACGCTACCATATCAAGCTTAAAACACGCTTGAAACACATCATTCTTGACAATAAAGGAACAGTAATGTTCATAATATGCTAGCATTTAATGATAATGGTCATTTAAAGGTAGATGTTCCGATTTTCAACTTGAAGTTTTCTATTCTACATGAAAGGTCATCCTTAAAAGAGTCGTGTTCCAAAGTTTGAGTTGCATAGCTCTAATGGTTCTTATTTTAGACGCACAAGATGCTGTGAACTGTACCCATTGAGTAGTACACAAACTATATCGGTGGTTACCACCATTCGCGGTAATTCGACGTTATTTCATCGATTTCTCCGTAATTATACCGATTTAGGCCGTCAAATTTCAGTATGATGATGAGAAAAATACGAGCTTTCATATGATATGAAAATCTCCGTATGTTTGAAATAATTCTGTGTTACGAAAATGTGATCGGGTCATCTACCTTTAATGACAAATGTACTGTAAAAATGGACATTTTCACGCTACATTTATTTTTGCGCTTTTTTCTTGCGTATAGGTCATGTATTGAAACTACAAATCGCGAATTTAAAAACATGCAAAACAGATGAAAATCTGCAAAGCACACAAAATTATTTGCGCGAAAATAACCACTTTTACAGTAATTGATGACTTTTGAATAATTTGTTGACAAAGATGGTAAATTGTGCATGATTTAAGGTTTAAACATCCATAAAATTTCAAATAATGTCACAAATTACAAGTAAGGTTATGCACACGCTCTTTATATGCATGCTTGCTGAGATTTGAATAGCTTATCTGCAAAGAAGATTTCTTAAGTTTGTTCCTATGGCTAATTTTGTATTTGATATTTTAATAGAGCTTGCTGAGCTCCACAATAATCTGACATTTGAGATTGATCGGAGGTACGGTTTTCTAGATATGACAATTTTATTGTCAAAAATGAAGCAAAATTGAAGTGTTCATTTCTTTTGTTTCTTATTGGGTTTTTGGATCCCCTAGCCTACCTAGCAAAATAATTAATCTATGCAAAAATGTTTCATTAATTTTTACAAGA
This sequence comes from Ophiura sarsii, assembly GCA_035610835.1. Taxonomy (NCBI): domain Eukaryota; kingdom Metazoa; phylum Echinodermata; class Ophiuroidea; order Amphilepidida; family Ophiuridae; genus Ophiura; species Ophiura sarsii. Next base: position 46,419,637 of record CM069450.1, on the reverse strand, counting down.
AAAGTATTAATGCTACAAAGCTGAAATTTTGGGAGCTTGTTAATTATAGTTTTTAGAAAGTTGTGGAAGGCTGTAAGACATCTGCATAATTAATTGTACTTAATTATCTAAGGAAGCTTTAGTTAAAATTAGGCTAATTAATGCACTTAATTAATTTTTTTCAAGTTATGCACTTTACTGTACTAAATGTAATGCCACTTGGTGTATATGTTGGCTATACAACTCTCCTTTCCTGTGCTGCGGGAATCTAATGGAGTTTTCAATAAAAAATTAGAGCAAAAACAAAAAACTAAATTTTTATAGAAATTTTACCTAGGGAGTAAAAAAACAATATAAAACAAAAGAAAATAGACTGCCCTCTGTTGGCCGAAAAACAAAACAAAACAAAAGAATTCAAAATGACTTAAAATGGTTATATCTGTTGAACCGTGCAACCGATTCACCTTCAAAAAAAAATCTTGAAAACCGTACCTCCGATCAATCTAAAATTTCAGATTATTGTGGAGCTCAGCAAGCTCTTTTAAAATATCAAAAATTAGCCATAGGAACAACCTTAAGCAACATCAGCATGCTTTACTTTCATCACATGACCACAAATTTCTGTCATCACTAACTACTGGTTCCCATTGAAAATACATTGCAATGAAATGCTTAATGTTGTTTAACAAGGGTCTTTAAGAAATTCCTGCTGCAAGTAAAGGGGTCAAAAAAAGTAAGTCCCCCTCTAAAATTAGATTACCTTTGTTTACATAACTTCACACACAATTAGACGTTTTGAAAAATTGAAACGATTATAAGAAGATAAAACGCTTGGCTACCAATAGAAAGTTTTTTATTTTCGATATCATGTTTACTTTTCCCAAGACAGTCACATTTTGGGGAAATGATGTTTTCAGAAAAAGTTGCAATTGGTCCTATTGATGAGATTGGTGATATCTCATTAATGAAACAATTGAGGAGTATTTTACTATTCCACAGATGACTATATTATTCTTTTTATTGAGGAGACTGGAACTCTCTTATTCTGCAACTCTAACACTACTGACAACATACACAATTATAATCTACAATATGGATGTTATGTCACTGTATAATTAACATAATGTCAAAGGTTACCTATAGAACATGTAGATAAGATGAATCCAGGGCCTATGACACTATAAACTAGTACCCAATGAGAATGAAGGAGATGACCTTACAATTAATACAATCCGAGAACCCTTAGCAACAGTTAAGTGGAAGGTCTACTAGAAAATGGTGATAATGCCACTTAACATACAACAATAGAGGATTGACGATCAAAGGGAAGGATAATCCATGGCACTGGATTATCCTATGGGATTAACCATGACTTAATTATGTAAACACAGGTGTGTAAGGCCTATAAAGCAATACCAATTACCTACTAATGCTATAAGCCTAATTACTTTACACATATATAATCCAACCCCTTAAGAACCCAATAGAATAATAATATATGACACATGTCAGATCTCAACACTATACCAGTAAATTTAAAAACTCTTTCTCGTGATTTTTTGTGGTACGTAAATTAGACTAAGTTTGTTTGCGTAACTCCGCACAGGATTAATCATTTTGAGAAATTTAAAGACTTGTGAAAAGAAAAAGCGCTTGGGTTTTTATTAAAAGTTTCTCCTGTTCAATACAATGTTTACTTTTCCTGAAATTGTCTCATTTTTCCAAAACGATGTTCTCAGAAACAGTGGCAATTTTCAAAATCCTATACAATTTTGTTTGCGTAACACCTCCACACAATTAGAAGTTTTAATAAATTGAAATGTTTCTGAAAAGGAAAAACGCTTAGCTATCCGTACAGAGTTTCCTCTTTTCAATACCATCTTTACTTTTCACAAAAAAGTCAAATATCCCCAACATGATGTTTCAGTTAACATGAAATTTGCCAAAATCCAATACAAGTAAGTGCCACTTTTTCTGAAACATCCTTTCGAGGAAATGTCACTGTTTTGGGAAAGTAAACATGATATCGAAAACGGAAAACTTTCTATTGGTAGCCAAGCGTTTTCTCTTTTCATAATCGTTTACATTTTTCAAAACGTCTATTTGTGTGTGAAGTTATGTAAACAAAGGTAATCTAATTTTAGAGAGGGACTTACTTTTTTTGACCCCTTTAGTATAATTGATGCATGGTGTTAAGGATAAAGATTTGTGACAGGAACTGATTTGTTATAAGTCATTATCAATCTTAACTTTTTCCTATTTTTTGTAATAGGTTCAAATTGTGGTACCACATTTCTAGAATTAACAGCTTAGCCACTCAAGAAGGTGAGATGTCTCAATCTGAATGTGCCAAATTCATAATTGTTGCGCTCAAGTGTTAATTGAGCATCTCTCTTTACTGTACATGTAGTTGTCAATGGTACACTTCATTGAACAGACAGCAAAGTTGTTCGAGCACAAAATAGTGTTGAAAATAGTGATGATTTTAGGCACATTGAGATTGAGACCTCCCTTTATTCTCACGCAAATGGCTGAGCACTGAAACGAGAGATATATATCGTTGGAAAGATGAACACATCAGCTTTCAATTGATGTATGGCACATTAACATATGTGACCTGGCACCACAAAATGAGAGTAAAGTCACAAAAAATAAAAAATGATTTATTCACATTTTCAGAAAGTAGATGTCCTCAGGTTTAAAATGACACCAATGTTGGTAAAATAGGCCATTCCAAAGTGAAATTATGATAAATTGAAGTTAATCACCGCTGAATTATTGAATATGGAGAGAAAGGCCTTAAAAATCAGTGAGCTTATCGGCACTTGGTGTATAAATGCCAATCACTGGTCTTAATCGAAAGATTGTTTATGCCAAAGACCTCTTATTAAACGGCCTCTCATTGGTTCATTTGGGAGTATACAGGGTTTAAACTACTATTAGTAGCTTCAATAAGCCCTGACCTTTAAGACCATACCAAATTTGCCATAACGGATACTATTTTAAATCCTTGGAAATGACGATGTAAACATGGTAATTTCAAGACATTTCAAAACATTTTTCCTCTCTTTGCGTTCATTTCTTGAGATGTATAAGAATAAAATGCCCTCTCTAAAATGACTTAAAAAACATATTTAGACCCAAAATATTTTCTTAATACTTCGGAATGTGATACATAAATAGTTTATCTATCCAAAAAGGAAAATATCTCACTTTCGACCTCCGCCTGTAAAATCATCTATATCAGGCCATAAATTAAAATCAGCCTCGGCGACTTTACGCTCATTTTGTTGTGCCAGGTCACATATTACATATAATAACTAAAAATATAGGCCATGGAAAAAAATCCAAACTTTTTTGTGTGGAGTTTAGGTTTTGTTTGCTTTGCAAACAAATGTAGGTAAAAGAAACCTGATGAGATATGACTACTCTTAATGACTATGCTCTAATGAGTGTGAGGTTTCTTTTGTTTTTGCCGTGTTGATTTAAAAAGCACGTAAAATCAGATCCTTGTAATCAGTCCTATCCAGTGGTGTATCTGGGGCCCCATGGGGTCACTTGTCAGAGGGGGCAAAGGGTATTTTTCCTGGTGGACTTTTCCAGGCTGTGATGTGGCGTCCCCAAATCGCCAAATTGAGCTAGATATCAGACACTAACAGTAATCTCAACCGACACAACTGTAAAACTTTAGGGGGAGGGAAGGGGAATTCTGGTCATATCGTCTAAGAATCCATATTAAAATCCATGACAAGGTTAAAAGAAAATAGCCTAAAAAGCATTTAACTTGTTTTTCTGAGACATTTGTGGTGGATATTACCCTCTTGTCTCTCAGTATGGCGGCCATGCTGTTGCCTTGTCATCTTATCTAAAAAGTTGTTGAAAAGGTGCCATATCATTTTATTCAAAATCAAAGGCTTATATCACAAATCTGAAATATACATCGATTGTGTGGGTGGATTTCCCCATAATTTGACACTACATGCACAACAATTGATCTGTAGATAATTTTGAAGCGATGATTGTTGAATGAGGTGTCCCACATGCACAACATTGTCCATTATATGTTAGAAAAATAATTATAGAGCCAAAATTTCGTAATCATATAAGGGATCACGTCAAAACTCGACCGCCGGTTCCGGCCGGTTCTCACAAAACGTGTCGTCTGTTATAATATACATACATAATGAGGTCAAATAGTTACACTCTGGTGAACACGACCGGTTGATAGTGCCTCGTCACACGCGTGAGCAATAACATCTTGAAGTAATGGGATCTCAAGTCTCAGTTGACAACGTACAATACAGCTATTGATTTTCGCTGGGGTTGGCCTTTTCAATCTGTTTATAGCTCAATTAACTTTTTTAAATCAATACCGAAAGTCTATGAATGGTTTTTTTTTTATAGAATGATTATAGAGAGAGCTATTATGACCGCAAAGTAACAGATTGATAGTGTAAATTGGTCCGGTTACAGCATTGAGTCAACCGGCGGTTGTTCAGTGTTGCATGCGTGAATATTCATATACCAGTAAAACATTTGACCTGAATGAACCGGGCGGAACCGACCGTAACCGGCGGTCAAGTTTTGATGTCTTCCCTAAACGAAACATCATACTTATGACAAAAAAACAAATAAAAACGTTCTTCTCTCAACACGCAAGTTTTAAAATTCGCGGCAATCAAAAGTCTCTGTGTCGATGACGTCATGATTATTGGTACTCAAATTTGCGCAAGTAAATTGTATAAATATGACTTCATCGACACCTGGACTTTCGATTGCCGTGAAATTTAAAAATTGCATGTTGAGAGACGGCAGTTTAGATTCGTTTTTGTCACAAGTATGTTTTGTTCTATATAGTTAGGCAATTTGGGAACGACCGAACGATAATTATTTTTTCTAACACATAATGCACAATGTTGTGCTTGCGGGACCCCTCGTTTAACTATAAGCCGTAGGCAAAATTGTATTGTCTCCGATTGTTGCTTTCATAGTTTCTTTGTTTGTTCTTATAATACTGAAATTACATTTTGAGTTAAATTGTGTATGTAATTTTTCAATCAAACACATTATTTGTTGATTTTTCATGCAATTGTTTTCAACAAATCATCAACCAGTACACAGTGAAACCCCATAGACATTTGCCTCATTATATATTCATGAGCTCATTGTTAGTATTTAGTATATTTCTGTACGACTGTATGAAGTGAAAGTATCAAATACAAATATCGAAGAAGAGACTGGGGTAAACAGAGCCCGCATCAAAATGAAAAAAAACCCTTGAGGTTTCACATTTCACAAGGTCAGGCAAAAAAACACCACCCTGTTCTACCGGCAAACGGACCTCTCATGTTAGGTCGGTCGGTCAGGCTTTTTTTCCGCATTCAAAATGGCCGTAAAAATCCCAAGAAACTGTAAACATTTTTGTTGACAATTTTGCATTTTTTTATTTCCTCTTCTGTATTCATTTGCATGTGAACATTTTATTCACCAATTTCTGATAAATGGGTCGGTCGGGGCCCGTAGAAAAGCAGGGTTTTTGTTTTTCACCTGAGAGGGACATTTTTGTTCTGGTATCAAATTTCAAGTTTTGATAAGAAAAGCAGAAGGATACAGTCGCACACCTTAAAGGAGGTGTCCAGCAAGCACAACATTGTGCACTATGTGTTAGAAAAAATAATTATCGGGTCCAAATTGCTTAGATATATACAACAATACAGTTTATTTGTTTTTATGATAAGTATGATTGATGCTTTGTTCGAAATATCTACCTGATAGTGGGGGGGGGGGTCTTAGTTTTATGGTGGAGGTCTTAGTTTTATAGTGGGTTTTAGGTCTTAGGGTCTTAGTTTTATAGTCACCCACCCGAGGTCTTAGGTCTTAGTTTAATAGTCACCCACCCGATTTGGGCTCGATAATTATGTTTCTAAAATACAATGCACATGATGTGCTTCGTGGACACCGCCTTTAAAAGGTATATTATGTGATCTTTCCAGGGAACACCCTCAACATCGAAAAAAAAATTATAAGTAGATTTTCTTGCAGATTTACATTTCTGATCATAAATCATACATACATTCCAAGTTACAGGGCGATACGATTCTTAATTACTTCAAAATCATGGTTTTAGAGTGAAAATAAACTGTCGGATGTCGATTATTGTCCGATAACTTATTTTACTCTAGTCCCTCTAAAAACATTATTTTGAGGTAATTAGGAATCGTATCGCTCTGTAACTTGGAATGTATGTACGTTTTATGATCAGAAATGTAAATCTGCAAGAAAATCTACAAGAAAATCTACTTTCTAAAAAATATCATGAATAGAGGGCGCTCCCTGGAAAAGATCACATAATATGCCTTTAAGCAAAAAATAAAAGCCCGCACGCCTTTGAATTCTGCCACACTGATTCACACGCATGCAGCACGCCTTTGAATTCTGCCACACTGATTCACACGCATGCAGCGGCGCAGGGCCGGCCATACACGGGCGTACACATTTAACTTTACGCGATGTAGGGAGACGTACTTGTTTTCGAGCTGGCTTCAAAAATTGTTCCATACGCGCAGGTACATGTAGTACCGGCCCTTGTATGCTGGTTCCCTGCATCAATGCGCTCCACACAACTTATCCATATATGCAGGTAAACGCCGATTTCCACTCAAAGCTGATTTGCTGGCATAAAAAATAAACTGTCGTGGTACCACGACAGTTTATATTTTCACTCTAAATTCACTCTAAAACCATGATTTTGAGGTAATTAGGAATCGTATCGCTCTTGGAATGTATGTACGATTTATGATCAGAAATGTAAATCTGCAAGAAAATCTACTTTCTAAAATAAATCAGGAATTGAAAAATTTGAAAAAGATCACATAATATGCCTTTAATCAAATTAGATGAAAAAACACACACAATGTTCAACAGTTGATATGTTCTCATAATTCTGCATTTAATATTTCTCTCATCTCCAAACAAGCATGACAATATACTTCATTCAAGAGTACATTGATTAATTAGATTAATGATCGTTTTAGGCACAGAAATATATAATAATAGTTAACTACCGCAAAGAATAATGTACAATTCCATAATATAATTTTTATGGGAAAAACCGAGACAAAGAGCAATGAATTCATTGTGTATATATGTTTATTGAGAATGTCTTTTTTTTGGTAAGCTTTGCTTATATTTCTCTTGTAACAGAGGGTGTTACACAAAATTCACCAAAGAGCTTGAATGTAAAAGCTTCATTAGTCTAGTGCTAAACATTTGTTAATGCTTCAAAATTTCTTGACCACATGACCTCTTCTAGATGTACTGTAAAACAACTTAATTTCACTAGCAATTTAATTTCGCTAATAGATTCAATTCGCCAAATTGTATTTCCACCAATTATATTATTTATAATGGTTATAAATAAGAAGATGATACAAATTAGTAACATTAAATTGCCGCAAAAAATGTTCATGCCCCTCCTGACCAGTCCATGAAATTACTTACATTATCACACTGTACTGTGTACTGTGCTATTGAATAATGAGCATGAATTTGAGTTTGCTGATCACTTAAGAGCTGCCTCAGACGTACACTGGATCAGAGTAGTCGGATATTGGGGAACATATTTCTGCCAAATAAATTCCATAGAGGTAACTTTTTGGGCAGTACCTATGAGTAGGATATTCATGAACGGATTAATGCCCATCACCATTCAATTGAATTATATTAGCTTTTAAATAGGTTTAATATTGGTGATTTCATGAATATAAAGTACTCATAGATAGAACCACTTTTTAAGTAAGAAGTAATCTTCAAAAATATCTTAGCACCATTACGTTGTCAACAGGAACCCCCCCCCCCCCCCAAACAAACAAACAAACAGTGGAAACATGTTAGAGTGACAGTTCATCTGTGTTGGTAATCAAATAATTTGAAATTGGTCTTTTCATTCTTTTGTTATCAACACAAGATAATAATAAAGATGGGGGCCGATAACGCTTACCGAAAGTCTATGACCCGATTCTGACGTCACATTTCTGAAAGGTCAAGACCGTCAGTTTGAGTCATTAGTCTGCTGATAAAAGATGAAGCAACACCTGAATATTCCAAGTAATTTATTATCTTGTGTTGTTAACAAAAGATCAATTTTGAATTATTAGTGGAAACATGTGTAAAAGTAATAAACAGCTAGAGATCGTCTGACGTCCACCATCATAATAAATGGTGCAGATAGTCATATTGGCCACAGATATGAAAAGTTGAATCCAAACTAAAGTGTTTTATTAAAAAACTAAAGGGTCTTTAAGAAATTCAAGAGAGGACTGAATTGAAGTAACTACCTGCAGTAGGATTTTCTGAAAGACCCTCGTTTAATAACATTATTATAAGCCTTTCATTGTTATGTCAATGGGAACCAGTAGACACTGGTGACAGAAATCAGTGGTCATGTGAAGAAGTATGCTGGTGTTGCTCAAGAAATCTTCTTTACCTAGATGTTAGTTTAGAATAATTATTGTCTTTTTCATACCCTGGTAACCTTGAAATAAGCTGAGACCAACAGCTTAAACCAAAATCATTAATAATATACACTATTTTTAACTGAAAACTAGTTCATTATAAATGTGAAGATTTGCCCGAGGTTTCATAGCCATTGGTCTGTCTGTGAAGTGCCTACAAGTATATACTATTCTGTCTGATTTCAAATAATGCTGTAATACACTGTGTTGGACCTTGCTGTTAAACAATACATGAAATATTGTATCTGGTAGAAAGTATCATGTAGGAATGTGTTCATTTGTTAACATACACACATTAATTTTGTCCTTTTTTTTAACCAAGATCAAAAATATGTGTATCCAAATAGGAATCATGTTACATTCACTTGTGTTATGAGTTCCGCATGAGAAAGTCTGACGACCTCTATAGTTATTACACTTCTTGTACAAGTTTACAACCCCGGATTGGTCTCAGAATTACATTGACAAGACTTGCCAAATTGGACCGAACCTAAGTAAAGTATAGAGAAAGTGATCACAACTGAAAGTGGAAAGATAAAGAGGTAAATAAGCACTGTTGAGTGTCCGTCCCAACTAGTAACAAGCAGGAAAATTCATCAGTACTAGACTTGACCCTGCCATTCCCTGTATGTTAGAAAAACGCCTAAACCGTTTGACCATTTCTGATATCCAGCACTTCGTATCGGGCTTAGTGAAAAAAGTACAGATTGTGAACCGTAACACTGAAACCTATGGCCAAGGGGTACATTTCACATCACATGGTTGTATCCAAAAGTTCACCCTTTTCTACCTAAGGCTTTGTGCAAAAACTCAAAATCCAAATTTGTTAAACAAAAATAATATTGTGGTATGGTAGCAATGGTATTTATACGCCAAAACAAATTATGCTATATCCTATTTTGAATAAAATTATGACCATATTTGTTTGTCTGCATGCAAGACTCACTGTCTGATATTTATAATAAATTCTGAAGGAAATGTGTCTTACACTCTACTCTTTGCACCAGATTTCGATGCTATTCAAATTCAAACCAATTTTACTGCAATACCATCTAATATCAGTGCTCATAAAAAATGTTTTTCAGTATTTTGTAAACTTTCGACTCTGCTGAGATTATAAAATCTGAGGATTTAACCCCCAGATTTAGGGTGTGTGATGAACGAATACATTAAGAAAGGCATTGACAACATCAGTAATATCATCAATTTTGTTATCAAAACCAATTAAAGTTAGCCCCTTTTTGGCCCCAAGATTTGAGAGTTGATTATGGAAGGGAATGTTACCCTTTTCCCCTGGGAGGAATTCACATGCTCACTCACAATAGAAGCATCCACAAATGTAGTAGGGCATATCAACTACTGTAAAAGTGGTCATTTTTGTGCCTTTTATTGGTCACTCTTTGCTGATGTTTACGTGTTTTGCTGATTTGTGCACGTTTTTAAATTGCGATTTATAGTTTCGCCACACAGTTCTACACGCTAAAGAAATACATTCATATGTTATTATTGTTGCGATTGCTGATTTGAGCGCCAAAATATATGTAGCGCGAAAATGTCCACTTTCACAGTACGTCTGTGTCTGTATATTTTTCTCTCAGAATATATGAAGCTCCCTCAGAAAAAACGGACAGAATAAATGGCATAGCCTAAAATGCAGTTTATTTTGATTTCTAGTCTAATCTTCTAAGAAGAAGTAGTTGCCGCTTCTCTTCTGGTCCGAGTCTTTGACAGAATGCATCTTGTTGATACGAGGCCGGAAGTTGTTTGGATCTCGCCTGAAGGTGATCTCTAGTGACTCCAAGAACCGGTTCATACCGTGCAACAAAGACTGTGGGCTGTATGAATGAGATAAGAGAAAAAAAGGTTTATTCCAAGAACCTTGGCACAAAATTATTTTCAGATTTGTTTAGGAAGGCAACGAAGAAAATACCCTGTTATAAACGGAACTCTCAGGAGGGGTCAGTTGGGCGTTTTTGTTATTGTTTTTTTTCCCTTCAAAATGTTCATGAAATTGTTGGTGAATGTTTTTAAAAATTGCCAAATTTGCATCCAAAAAAAATTCACAATTTTTCAACAACAAAAAAAAAATTGTTATCTTTTTATTAAACGGTCGAGCCAGAAGAACAGGGCTTTTTTGTCACCCAAGTGAAATGACCCAAGACTCGCCCAGCCTTCTCCCATGCACTTGATTAGTGGTTATATAATGCCTTAATGATGCGCTATGGCTACTTATTTCAGAAAGTGCCAAGAGATTTATAAATAAACTCTAACTCCCTAAATGTGTTTTTGAGAATTAAACTATCAGGGGGGAAATCGGGTTAAATTTGGGCATGGCAGGTGGACGCCTAACTGATAGCGGTAATAAGGGAGCTTGAAAAAGTAAACTTTTTTGAGACCATTTTACAGCTTGCCAAATTGTGCCATGAGATGCACAGCAGCAGCTATTTGCTGTGTCCTTTTGTGGTATCTGGTAAGGTTAGGGTTGACAAGCAAAAACCTTAAAAATTGTCTAAATTGAGGGCATAAGGTTGTCCATGTTTGACAAATATTCATATCAAGTATTAGCACATGCAGAAACTGATTTTCCCCACAAATTTGACCCATTTTTCTCCCCTGATAGTTAAATTAACAAAACCACCCCTGTGGAGTTTCAGGTTTAAAGGTTATTATCACAAAAGACTGACAGCTTGTCTTCACGATAAAAACGCAATATGAAGCAAATTTTGTAAATATAAATTCATGAATTTATTTGCATTGACTATGTTCAACTTATATTTCTAACTATGCACAAATATGTACATTTACATTTATGTACAAGGCTATCCACATCAGGCAACCAAAAACACCCTGTGCTAGGGGCCTGATCTACCTTCTTTCTTTTGAGAATTAAGCTTTTTCCTATTCTCATATAACCCAAGGTACCATATTTTGATCTTTGCTCCTTTATTCCATCTATAACTTTGCTCTCTGTTGTTGTTTCCCATCTGTTCAGTGCTATCTCTATATTAATGTAGTGACAGCTTTAGTATCAGTCAGGGAGTTTAATGTTGTCTAACAGCGAAACCTGAATGCTTGGAAATATACAGCATCAGGTATTATAGATAGACAGTTCTCTAGTTATTTCACTTAAGTTTATGTGATGAAATATAGGGGTGAAAATACATCAAGATTTTTTTAAACTTGGAATAAAAAATAGGAAATCTCTAAAAATTAAGGGGTGAAAATCTGTAGAACAGGGAGTTTTCTTGTCGCCTTACCTATAGTTTAATCAGTTCAAAATTGGCGAGAAATATTCATTTTTTAATCTCTCCGCACGCAAAGGCACACGATTATGGCCATACGCACACCATACACATACCGTAATGAAATAAACTTATGTGCAATTTTGGTCAAATTAAGTTGTAAGTAATAAACTAAGACTTTTTGCCATGATCGCAACTGAAGGCTTTTATCAGATAACTCAAGACAAAGTTTAATATATGGTTACTTACGTGTTTGCTCTTGTCTTCACTGAAGGTAGACCATCAAATACAATAACTCTGTCTGCTAAATAGGTGGCCATGATGAAATCGTGCTCTACAACAAATCCAGTTTTCTTGGCATGCAAGATGAATCTACAGACAGCAAACAACGAACAAAATACAATTGTTAATTGTTAATTATCAAAATATGGCATAGTCTATGTATTTTTACTCTATAAGGCCAACAACAAAAACAAATTGACCTTTTTTTTAAATTTGATAAGTAAGCTTTTTCCTATTCTCTTATAACCTGAGGTACCACATTTTTTATCTTTGCTCCATTATTCCATCTATAACTTTGCTCTCTGTTGTTTCCCCTCTGTTAAGTGCTATCTCTATATTGATGTAGTGACAGCTTTAGTATCAGTCAGGGAGTTTAATGTTGTCTAACAGCGAAACCTGAATGCTTGGAAATACAACACCGGGTATTATAGATAGACAGTTCACTACTTGGAGCTATTTCACTTAAGTTTATGTGATGAAATATAGGCGTGGAAATTCATGATGATATTTTGAAACTTCGAAAATAAAAAATGGTTTAAAATTCACAAAAATGTTGAGGGAAAGAAGCCAGAATGACCCTACCTATAGGTCCGAAAATCTGTAGAACAGGGAGTTTTTTTGTCGCAGTCAACGTCCGACATAACATGTATGGCATCGCAAAATGCGCCACAAGACAGCATGTTTGCAACGCAACTGCAAAGCTCCATCGCATAATTTGTGATGCCATATTTCGACATATGTCCTGTACCTGTCCTGTACTTATATACATTTTTGTGATTCGCAATACGACGCGCCACCAGTGATTGTTCTAGCCAGTTTAATTTTTTACCACTTGGGTCGACATCACTTTTCTGGCTACCATTAGATTGTCACGCAAGTATGATAATAATAATGTTGAACACAGCTTCATGAAGGATCCCGTATGAGTAATACAAAGAAAATGAATCTAATATAATTGTAAATTAGTGTTGGGGTGTGCATTCATGTGTATAACCAAACCAATATATTGACATTTAAACGCACAATAACATGTTTTGATGTGTATTACGCAACATTGGATGTTGACTTTTTACCATGGTGCACTGCATATTTTTGCCTCTCCCAAGCAACCGCTGGCGGCCCATCGTATTGCGAATACCGATAATTGGTATCAAAGAGGGGATCGTATTGCGAATACCGATAATTGGTATCCAAGAGAGGTGCGAGCGATTATATAAAACATCTACTTTTACCTTTTAATGACCTTAGCTGCCACAAGACGCTGTTCTGAGTCGAGATAAGCCGAGGGTTCATCAATCAGGTAGACATCAGCTGGCTTGCCAAGGCACAATGTCAATGCAACTCTCTGCAATTCACCTCCAGACAAGTGGACCACCTATGTGGAACAAAAAGGAAAATATTTTATATTATTAAATAGGCAATAACGTAATCAAAGCTTTTTTTATATTCTACTTTAACCCATAGTAACATGTTTTGATCTTTGCTCCTTTAATGCATAGATAACATTGCTCTCCCAAATTGCTGTTCCCAAATGTTACCAGTGCTATCTCTATATTGAACTAGTGACAGCTTTAGTATCAGTTAGGGAGTTTAATGTTGTCTACCAGCGAAACCTGAATGCTTGGAAATATACAGCATCAGGTATTATAGATAGACAGTTCTCTACTTAGAGCTATTTCACTTAAGTTTATGTGATGAAATATAAGGGTGTGATCGCACGTTGTAATGAACATGTTGATGAGCTAAGACTCTGACATCCACAGTTATTGACAAACAAAAAATAAGTGCTGGGTCAATAGTCATGTAATGACTGTACAGATCAAACTTGGCAATTTAACACATAACATATTCTGATTGGCAATTTGTTTGCTTGAGAGACACAACATTTTATTTTTGGGTTACTCCTGTACAATAAATTAGATGATCAGCATGGGGGGGGGGGGGCAATCTCATTTTTTACGCTATCTCGTTTTTTTCCTACCCCTATATAACATTATAGGGGTGTAGTAAGCATGCGATCTTGTTTTTTCCTACCCCTACATATATATTCAAATGAAGAAGGTGTACTCCCTTTGTATGCCTCCTTTGTTATTTCGAGACAACAGGTTTACTTTTCATTATCAATGCAACATCATCCTATACAGTTACAGGCTAGAGAATGAATTCAAATAAAAAACAGGAAAATGGAAAAGCATGAAAGCATGACATTGGGCTAAAAAGACCAAAATCAGGCTAAAATAAATGTGGCCATTTGGGTGAGCAAAAAGCTGGAATTCCTTCAGGAAAAATGCTCATACCTGAGTTTAACAAGAACATAAATGCTAATGCTGTGTCTATATTTGTTGTATTTTATGTAGTGTTTTTTTATAATTTTGTATTGTTTATTGTTGTATGTTATAAGATAAAATAGTCCCTATAAACGGGCTTGAAAAAGAAAAAAAGATCATAAATGGGTTTCTGATTTTGAATTAAGCACATGGCAGTTACAATGTAAATTACATACAAAAATGGCTACTACAAGTTTTATTTTATCATTATAAAACGTTTCTGATCCAAACTGATATAACCATGATCTCACTCACCTCTTGATCAATAATGGCCTCAATGAGCAGTGGTTTCATTACATCGGTGATAAACTGTGGGTGAACATAAGCATCTCGTATCTTGGTGTGAAGTAGCTGTCTGACTGACCCTTGGAACTTTGGGCTGATCTTCTGTGGCTTGTAGCTAATGTTCAGCTGTGGAACATCACCTGAAAATACAAGAGAAATTGATCAAAGGTTAAGAAGCCAGAAAGTACAAGCAGGGGTGTGCGACTCAAATTGCAGATCGGAAGCTACTTCATCTGGTAGCTGTAACTTTTCTATGAGCATATTTGGTGGCGCTGTTTGTCGTCTGCTTTAGGTAAAGACTTAATTTACATGGAATTGTTGGGAAAATTCAAAAAAAAATTGTGCGGTTTTCAAAGTTATAATAAAACTTACATGTTGAACAGTTTTACAAGACTGAAATATGATACTAAACGTTTTATTGTTTGTTTTATACATTTTAATTCATTTTCTCACTTTACACCATACTGTAATTGTTTGTGTCTGACGGACTTGATGCAAGTTTACACAAATTCCTTGCATATCTTTGTGGAAGTGACCTTATTCTTTGTGCGAACATAAAGTGGTGCTGTTGCATGATGTCAAACATGTCTAATGACGATGCTGAGCGAGGCTGTGAGCTCTTTACTCTAATTTATGTAATTATAAAAATGTGACCTGTAAGGTTGTTTTTTCTTTTTCCCCAATTTAACATGATTTCTAATTCATATTGTGCAATTTTGTTTCCACCTGATACCGGTGCTACTCATACACAAATATAAGCTCACAATCAAGTATCAGTTAGGAAGTTTAATGTTGTCCACCAGCGAAACTGGAGTGCCTGGAAAATATTCAGCAACCAGTATTATGGATGGACATTGTATGTCACATAAAATCAATGGTCCATTTGGCTTCCTCAAGGCAGTTATAGTAGGGTCATAATCTTGGATTCCGTGATCATTTATTTGAACCTTAGTTTCTTGGTGAATTTTTCAACTAGATCCAGTTTAAAAGAAAATGAGCTCCTATGCCCCTCTCAAAAGTGACGGGAACTTATTTTATAGCGAAAATTCCAAAATGGCTGCCATACGAGCAAAATTGCAACATAGTACACTAAAATGACAATTTATAATTACATTGATATCATGAGTATAAAAGACACAAAATATATTAAAATACATATACTCACATGATTCATCATCTGGCCTGAGGGACCCGGCTAACATACGAATAAAGGTTGTCTTCCCTGTTCCATTTTCTCCAAGCATAACCAGAATTTCTGAATCCGTAAATTCTCCTGCTACGACCTCCATCTCGAAATCCCCTAAAAAAATGTGTGTGACAAGAGTAACAATAAGTTATAAATAATGGACCAAAAACCTGACATTTGGCAACAACAAAAAACCCACCCTGTTCTACGGGCGAACAGACCACTCAGGTAGGGTAGATCGATCGTCCATGTTTTGTTTTTGTTGTCCTTTTTCCAAAAACTACGTGAACACTGACATTGTCTCCCAACTTAAGGTGACACCGAATATACTTAATAAGTCAATTTCACTTTGATGAGACAGTGACATCACTTTGTCCATCACTGATTAACCCTTACACGCCTGAACCTTGTGAGATCCCATTTGAAAACTATGCTGGCAGCATGTGCCGCCTCAGTCTATCTCTCCGGGAGATCACAGACGGTGATAAATGCGGACGGAATTGTTAATTAGGGGCGTATGACCCCCCTGGCGGAGTGGTCATGTTCCCTGGTGGAGCGGTCCTGTTTGACTTCCGTCGCCGGCATGTCAGGTTTTCCTCGCTAAATTTTGCCCATTTCCACCCCGGACAGTTTTTTCAATATTTCCATCCCATATAAGTTTTACGGTTAGAGGTCTAAAAGTGTTAGCGTAAGCAAATATAGAAAGTCTTTATCACACAGCTGCAATTCAATTAAGTATGAATCTGTTTTATTTTACTAAGAATAACAACTTAGCATTTCCATCTATAACTTTGCTATCCCAAATTGCTGTTTCCCAAATGTTACCAGTGCTATCTCTATATTGAACTAGTGACAGCTTTAGTATCAGTCAGGGAGTTTAATGTTGTCTACCAGCGAAACCTGAATGCTTGGAAAAATACAGCATCAGGTATTATAGATAGACAGTTCTCTAGTTCAAGCTATTTCACTTAAAGGTATATGACCCGATCACTTTTTGGGGGCTATGATTTTTTTTTCACATCAAGATATTTTGGTATTAGAAGAATCCCCATATTTTTCTCATTATGTCTGTAATATATTAGGGGCCAGAAATGTTTCATTTGGAAATTATAGGCTAAAATGTGGTGAATTACTGCCAAAGGTGGTTAACCACCAACCCGTCTGTGTACTACTCAATGGGCATATGTATTTTGACCTTGCGCTTCTAAAAATAAAACCATTGGAGTTATGCAACTCAAACTTTGGAATGCAACAATTTTAAGGATGACCTTTCATGTAAAATAGAAAACATCAAGTTGAAAATCGGGTCATCTACCTTTAAGTTTATATGATAAAATCTAGGGGTGTGATCGCATGTTGTAATCAAAACATTGATGAGCTAAGACGCTGACATCTACTATTATTGACAAAAGCAAATTATGTGTTAGGTCAATAATCATGTTATAGTGACTGTACAGATCAAACTTAGCAGTTTAAAACATAACATAGAGTCTGGTTTGCAATTTTTTTTGTCTGAGAAACACGGAACTTTAATTTTGGGTAACTCCTGTACAATAAATTCAACATTTTTACTATTCATTATTTACGTAACATCATCCTATACGCATACGCTACTTGCATGCAATCACCATTTTAGAATGAAAGCGAGGCTCTCCCCTCATCTCGCACGCGCCACATCGCGTCACGCGATGCACAAACCTGCATGAAACCACGAAGCAGTGTGGCATGATAGTGTGTGATAGTGCGTGGTGAGGGGAGAGCCTCGCTTTCAATGGTTCCATCTGTACCTTGCAAGTAGCGTACACAGTTACGCACCGACCTATAACATATTTGATTTAATGAGTTGATTAATTTGGATACAGATCATTCAGACTCACATTGCACTATAACATATCATAATCATATTATTGACGTACCAAGTGTTTTGGTCAATGATGGATATCTGTTGCGACACAGCCTCTTGATCTCCTCATCTTCCGCAGTCTCTGATACCTTGAAGATCAGTGAGGTTTCTCGGAAACGCAGATTTTCGGTGGGTACAAAGCCATCAAGGAAAATGTTGATACCTGTCAGAATTATAAAATGAAGCTAAGATTTATTCGTAAATGGTAGTTTTAAACACTTCAATGACAATTTTTGGCATAAATCTGATATACATGTCAAATCCTCCTGTGTATTATAATTCTCTTATTCTGATAAATGGAAAGTGTGTGAAGGTCCAGTCTTAAGGGTATTATAGAATGAGGGTATTATAGAACAATACCCATTATAAAAAAGAAACACGATTTTTTATGTGAAATGGTAGACTTCATAAATATTATGTTTAAAAATTGGCAAAAAAGGAATTCTAGCTCAGTTCGATTCTTCAGGATAACAATATTAATCATCAAAATGAAATGACCTTTTCTGCAAGTTAAGATAGCCTCTGACCATTTCTTAAGCTAAGAAGGAACTTCAGAAGGATATTCTGCTTAAGGTGTTTTATGAAATATAATATAAGAACCTTCTCAATTTAAGTTCAGGATTTCAGAGAAATTTTCAGGATTTAAGAAAATTAGTTCTTAAATCCAACTTGGGAAGATCGTAAAGTTTTATGAAATAGAGCCCTGGGCTCCCAGCACACATAATTAATGGTTCATTTCTTTCAGGTTTAATTTTCTTCCTACTGTCTCTTACACTGAAAGGCATAATGACCACACCGTAACATATTTTGATCTTTGCTCCTTTATTCCACTTATAACTTTACTCTCTTCTGTTTCCCATATGTTTAGTGCTATCTCTACATAGATGTAGTGACAGCTTAAGTATCAGTCAGGGAATTTAATGTTGTCTACCAGCGAAACCTAAATGCTTGGAAATATACAGCACCAGGTATTATAGATGGACAGTTCTCTAGTTTGAGCAATTTCACTTACATTTATACAATGAAATCTCGAGGTATGATCACATATTGTAATCAATAAGTTGATGAACTTAAACTCTGACATCCACAGTTGTTGACAAGACAACGGGATGTGGACCTAGTTTACAATTACACCTGTTCATACCTGCACATTTTCTGTATCGCATCGCAATTTGCGACATCAACTGCGATACAACTTTCAAAGGCTGAGTGCAAAATTAGCCCTAATTCAAGTTGCTATCATGATTAACTTAAAATTGCACCTTGACCTCAAAAGTAAGGTGCAAAATTGTGCACCTCAAGAAAAATTTGCAAGGCATCAAATATTGACCATTCGTTCATCAAACCAGTACATATAATTATTGGTTAATTTCTTTCAGGTTTAATTTTCAACCTACCTTCTCTTACACTGAAAGGCATAGTGACCACACCATAAGCACCGGGCACTCCATACAGGCAGCATATGAAGTCAGATAGGTAGTCCAGCACACTCAAGTCGTGCTCAACAACTATAATATAACTACAGAAAAACAAAGTTCATTCGATATGAATAGCTTTATTTATGAATCTAACATCCAAGGGGTGGTTTTGGTAGATATTATCAAAAGGGGTCCTGCTTGGTGCAGGGATTGAACTTGATTCACCAGTGTGAGAGTGTGAGTTGCGCAACACTATAGTTTAGTCAGTTCCAAATTGGTGGAAAATATGTGTTTTTTATCACTCTGTGTGAAAAGTAATCTAAACTTCCCAGGACAATTTTGGCAGGTGCTCGAATTACACGCATGATTAACAGTATCATGCATGCGATGATGCGATGCACAATGCACCTGTTGCATACATACGCACCTACATTCCATTGTATTAATTCGCTACTGCCAATTTGGAACTGATCGAAGTATGCCATGCTCCCCAAATTTTGTATAATAATAACAAAAACTACAATAATAATAGGATTACTAATTCATATTGTGCAATTTTGTTTCCACCTGATACCGGTGCTACTTAAAACACAAGTATAAGCTCACAATCAAGTATCAGTTAGGAAGTTTAATGTTGTCCACCAGCGAAACTGGAGTGCCTGGAAAATATTCAGCAACCAGTATTATGGATGGACATGGTACCTCACATAAAATCAATGCTTCCTTAAGGCAGTTACCTCACTGTAATGGTGACTGACGGCCTCGTAACGGCTGTATCAGTTTCGATAATGACTTGACTTGTCAGATTCATCCATGGACTTACCTTTTCTCATATATAAGTGATCTGATAGTAAGGGCAGCCCGTAATCTCTGTTTTACATCCAGGTAACTTGATGGTTCATCAAACATATATCTGAAATAAATATGCGAACAAGACATTAAAAATAAAGCAGGACTTTTCATATTAATTACCATCACCATTACAAAAATTCACAGATAAGATGAGGGCTTTTCAAATAGATTAACATCCTCATTAACCCTAACCCTAGAACGTGGCAGTGGGGATGGAACGAAGAACAGGGGGAGGGGGTTAAATAAAAAATGGGGAAAATTATGTCCGCCGGCCCCGGGAATTGAACCCGGGTCGGCCGCGTGACAGGCGAGATATACTACCACTCAGCCACGGGAGGGAGGGCTTCACAGGCTAAAAAATCGGAGACGATATATACCCGTAGTTTAGTGCTACATGAGATAGAACTTGTGCGCGCGCAAGCCAAGTGGTGCTGGCTGTGATATTTCTGTGAGACGTAGTGCGGTTAGGGTTATGAAAGTCCCCACATACCCAATGAGCAGGCCTTATAAAATCAATTGCCACCTTCATTTTTTTTTATTGTTCACGCTAGCCCTTCCGGGGCAATATTTCAACTCTTAGGAAAAATATCCTAAAAGGATGGCTGATTGGTCAACTTACATGTCAGCTCTTTGTATACATACAACAGCGCAAGCAAATCGCTGTAACTCTCCTCCAGATAGATCCTCTACATTACGATCAACAACTTTCATTAAATCTGTAAAAAAAAATTCATAAAGATTTGGAAAAATGCAAAGACACCACCGTTTTTGGGTGTGAGTTCAATATGCATGGGCCTATAACTTTGCTCTCTGCTGTTTCCCATCTATTCAGTGCTATCTCTATATTGATGTAGTGACAGCTTTAGTATCAGTCAGGGAGTTTAATGTTGTCTAACAGCGAAACCTGAATGCTTGGAAATATACAGCATCAGGTATTATAGATAGACAATTCTCTACTTGGAGCAATTTCACTTAAGTTTATATGATGAAAATCTAGAAGTGTGATCACACATTGTAATCATCAAGTTGATGAACTAAAACTTTGACTTTTACGACGGGTATTCATAATATAAGTTAAAAGTTTAACGGGTTCGCCGTCGGACAAGTTTTAATCTGTCTTGTCCGACGGCGAACCTGTTAAACTTTTAACTTATATTAAAACTTTGACATCCACAGTTGTTGACAAAATAGAAGGATGTGGGGACCTAGTTTAATTTAATGTCCAGGGAAGTCAAATAAACAGGTGGAATTTAGCATTAAAGCCATTTCTTGATGGAAAAGGGCATCACTTGGCTGTGCCTTTTATAATTGAAATTGCACCAATGGTTCTAAGGGTAAGCTTTAGAATACCCTACCATTTGTATTCCTCACTGTGTAAGTGTATGGGTCGTTCTTTAAAAGTCCCCATTGAAGACATGCGGTGGTAGGGTCGTGTTATGGGTGTTGAGTCAATAGATTGGTTCAGGTCTTACCTAAGTGATAGACAACAGGTTGTCTGTGTTAATAAAACTAGCTCAAATCCTATGTCAATTACTTGCGGCGTGCCTCAGGGCAGTGTATTGGGGCCGCTTTTATTTCTTTGCTACATCAACGACATGCCTATCAGTGTGGACTGTAAGCTAGAACTTTATGCAGACGATAGCGCATTGCTTGTTGATGGCAAAGATCCTGATGTAATTGCTGCTAAGCTTAGCAAGGAGTTAGAGTCATGTCAAAAGTGGCTCATCGACAACAAGTTGTCTCTTCACTTGGGTAAGACCGAGGCCATTCTTTTTGGCTCAAAGAGGAATTTGAAGAAACACAATGATTTTAATGTTATGTGCAATAATGTACCTATCAAATCTACCCAGTCTGTCAAGTATTTGGGGATCACATTGGATAATTGCCTTTCAGGCGAGACTGTTGCTAATTATGTTATTAAAAAAGCTGGTGCCAGACTTAGGTTTTTATACAGACAAGCTCATTTTCTTGATCAAATAACTCGTAAAACTTTAGTTACAGCCTTGATTCAGTGCTATTTTGACTATTCTTGTTCATCTTGGTTTTCCGGTCTTTCTAAAAAACTCCAAAATAGACTTCAGGTCACTCAAAATAAGGTTGTTAGATTTGTTCTTGGTTTTGATTCAAGAACACATGTTGGCCAGGCTGAACTTGACAGATTGGGTTTTTTAAATGTTGATGATAGAGTTAAGCAAATGAAGTTGAACCATGCCTTCAAAATTTTTAATAACATCTCACCAGGTTATCTTAGTGAACTTTTTATGAAAGTATCAGAAATCCATCGCTATAATACCAGGGATAGCCACCTTAATTTTGTCATTCCAAGGGTCCGGGGGCAACTTGGCAGCAACACCTTCCAATGTACTGCGGTTGGGGCATGGAACTCTCTTCCAGGCGATATTAAATCGAGCAATACTTATGCTTACTTCAAAAAAGAAGTAAAATCTCATCTTGCAATGAAAGCCAGATTGAGAGAGGGAGGGGGTACCATGCCTTGACTTGTTAGTTGTTTCTCTCTTGTTTGTGTTGTTATTTTGTAAGGACCCCAATGGAAATAAGCTCTTGTGGCTTTTTGGGCTATCCTTGGTCTTATCAACATGCTTTCTGTCTGTGTTTTTTACTATTGTCTTTTATATTTATTATATTTGATTATTGTATGTTCCATCTATTTATGTGTATAAATGTGCAATGTTGATTTGGCTAAATAAATATGAAATGAAATGAAATAGGGTATACTAAAAGAACTCTGGTTCTTATATAAAATAATACAAAATGAGTCTCACCTATTAAGTATAGAACACATAAAAAAGAAAGGTTTCCCTCTTACCTAATGCTTCACATATCCTCTTTTGTGAGCCTGAATCATCCTTCTTGTTTAATACAGTTTGTACAGTACCCTATAGAAATGGAAATAACAAAATAGTAAATAGAATTGGCACTTTGTCACATATAAAGTTTGTTTCTGTTACGTTGCTTAAGAACAATGCAATATTAATCCATATTTTTGATTTTGATGGTATGGGGTGTGTAGCCAAGTGGGAAATATTAATGCTACACACATAAGTTCAGTGATGGCACGGTTTATGGGACTATGGGATAATTCTGACTTGACGTCAGTCGCTGCCATATAGCTTTGGACAAAATTCCACCAACCACCAAACTTGCATGTGTGCCATGCCAGTGGTTGAATTTCAGTGCACGCTTAAAATATATTTTTGTTACGCATGGGAAAGCAGTGGGTTTGTGCAGATTAAGCTTGCCAATATGGAATGTTGTACCAAGGATTATGATGGAAACTACAGCTTAACCTCCTGAGCACTACCTGCCTATCTAGTATCTAACAACATTTGTGATTGGTCTATTTTAAGATAAATTCATTTGAAAAACTAATTGAAATATTGCTGCCAAAATATTTCACTCCAATCTGATTGGTGCAATATATGATGTATCCATCTTTCTGACCAATCGGCAGGTAGTATTAGTGTTGTCTAATTCAGGGTTATAGCTAGGCCAGATTGAATGCCGGCTAATTTTACTGACGGCGAACAGAGTAAGTGCAGCGAATGAAGTGCGGTGGGTCATGGCATGTTTTTGGGGTTTTGTAATGTTCTTCGAGGGTTCCTGCCACATAATTTCTTGTTTTATGAGGCAGTTTAATGATTCTATCCACAACATTTCTATATTTATTATTTATTTTTAAGAGTGCCGGCCAGCCAGCGTGAGTGCCGGTACGCCACACTGGTGATGACCGACATAGCTATAACCCTGGTCTAATTCCATCCACTGACACTGCCTAAAGTAGAATATAAGTACGTAAAAACCTTCAACTTGTCAGGTTTTCACATCCTATAAATAGTAGGGCTATTGACGACACCGACATTGTCGACAACCAGGGATAACTTTCAAAATTAATATGTTGTCATGCAGAGAAGAAAATTAGACTAACAGTAAGCATATCATTTACTTTAGAGTTAGAATTCAAAGAGTGATATTTGGGGGGGGAGGTGATTTTTCGGTCATGAAAAAAAAAAAAAAAACACGGCCAAGGGATTATTGATCTCGACTTTTAACTTGCTTTTTGTCGACAACTTGTCGACATCGGAATTTAATTTAATGTCGCCAAGGAAAAATGGTATCGACAACAGCCCTAATGTCCTTCTACCTATAGGTCAAAATTGAAGATACAAATCCAATTTGATGTGTGGAAAGAAAGATGTTTTGTGTAGTCAATAAATTGACCTGATTAAAATGTGTGACATTGGATATATAGTTTTTTAATCAAGCATCAGATAAAGACTGTAATATTGATATACTGTAGGCCTACCTTGACAGCTTTTGGAATCTGGTCCACAAATCCAAGTTGATGTGTGGAAAAGATGTTTTGTGTAGGCAATGGGAATTGACCCGATTAAAATGTGTGACATTGGATATTTAGTTTTTAAATCAAGCATCAGATAAAGACTGTAATATTGATATACTGTACCTTGACAGCTTTGGGAATCTGGTCCACATACTGTGGCTTGATGATAGCCTTCAGATCATCCTCTAAGATCTTGGTGAAATAATTCTGCAATTCAGAGCCACGGAAATATACCAGAATTTCTTGCCAATCTGGAGGATTCTGAAAAACAAAATCACTCAAAAAGTTTAGAATTTATACAATATTGTCCAGAATTACAGCTTAAATATTTACAAACTAAAAACTAAATATTTTCATGGCATCATCAATCTTTTGCAATTTTAGATAAACATTCTTGAAGCACAATTTCACAAATTGGCAAAAGGATAAAATTTGCCAGAATGAAAGTTTCATCAATTCTTTCTTTAAAAATAAAGATTAATACAAAAGAGTCATGGTTGACAGTATTCTACACCCTGAATATTTGTGTAACAATTCAGACAAAAACAGGCATGCCAATTTATGTGTGTAAATTAAAGAATATTACGAAAACTCCCCAAAACAGGGGGAAAGTCTATCAAAACAACCCAAAATGGTCTGAAAAGTTGCTTCTCAACTAGCCCAAAGGTAAACTGAGTAACCCATATCAATATTAGCTGGGTGAGTAGTAAGTAGGCTTGCACGACAAGAGGTGTTTTCCTAGTCGACCAGTCGCCACCAAATGGTCACGAATGTCGCAGCCGAACAACCATTGGTTGGAGGTTAAATTCTAACGAAATTTGGATGCTCAAATAGTCTTGAAAATGTATAAATAAAGGAAGTATGACTAAAGATCAGATAACTTACACAAGGCATTTAACTAATGTCTCTGCTAGGTTACATTAGTAATAATTACTTGGGAGCTGATTTTCTTCTTCTCATTCAGGGTTCATGTTTAGGACTTCCGAAAGTACACTTTACTAGTGGACTGTTGCGAGGTACTAGCGCCAATGGTCGCGACCTCAACTAATGGCGACCAGGTCGTTCGTGCAAGCCTAGTGAGTAGTGCCATGTATTTCAAGATACATGTGGCGTGTGCTTGCACACATGAACCAGAGGTATGTATTGCTTGAAAGACCAATTTTGATAAGTAAATACATGCATTAATGGGCGGAAGATTAACCACATATGCTCCCACCTTCTTTCCTTTCATCAACTGTGATATCTTTAGCATAAAACTTACCGCAAATCTTCCTAAATTTGGTTTTAGTTTGCCAGCTAGTATTTTAAGCGCTGTTGATTTTCCGATACCATTGGTTCCAACAAGACCTAATACTTCACCTGGTCTGGGTATAGGCAACCTGAAAAATAAGTTAGTAGAAAAAATGAAAATGTTTATTGATGCCCTGTTACTGTCTCATGAAAAAGTTTTTTAGGATCTCAGGATTGTTTTCTCACAACTATCACAATGAAACCATTTTGCACAAACTGAAAAGGCACCTTTGATACCCCCAAGCGCAACATTGTTCTAAAGGTTCGTTCATACTCCCGCCGTTGCACAACGGCCAATAAAAGTTGACATCTCATGCGCTGATATCTGTTATGATCGAACCTTAACAATACTGAGAACAACATTGCTCATACAAAAAATGCACTATTTAAAGACACTAGAGCCACTATGGGCGCGTGTGGTCCAGCGGATTCACCCTCGCTCCACAATGCAAAGATTGTGGGTTCGAGCCCCGTTGGTGCCAACGTGTTGTGTCCTTGGGCAAGGCACTTTACCGCACTTGCCACGCTTCACCCAGGTGTATAATTGGGTACCGGCATTAATTCATGTTGGGAAGTAAAACAGACTCGCTGTGCGGGAGGAGTGGCGAACCCCCCACAGCCAAGTATTACATGGGGAGTCTGGCCTAAACGCTAATGAAAGAGAGATGGGCACTCCGCGCGCGAGCTTTGCTCGGCACGAGTCTTTACTTTTTACTTTACTTAGAGCCACTATAACTGTGACATGTATTCATGATGTTTTTTTCATTTAAGGAGCATTCCAATGGCTCAATTTGCCTTGACTCAATATCATATCTTGCAGTGACTCAATTTGAATTGCCTCAATATCTTGAATGACTCAATTTGAATTCACATTATGAGATCACTTGATTTTGAATTGCTCTGATGCAAAGACTCAACTGAAGACAGGATCACTATCAATCAATAGTTTAACGCATAACTCAACTCGAGCTGAGACTTGATTTTGGTTACCTGATCATTTTCTACTACTGTATTATTATCCCTATTGAGCGCCCACCCCTTTTTCTCAAATGACTTAAAAAATATATACTAATTAATCGCCCACCTAAAAAATAAGCTTACTTAAAAATTACTCACATCACACTACAATGTAAGTCTCGGACTACAAATTGCTTGAAAATAAAGGGGAAATTATGGTTATTTTAACTTCAGACATACTTGACATATTGTTTTGTGTTCCAAAAGTGAACTTAAACCATGTGTTATGCCTTTAAACAGCAACAGAAACCATCCAAAATACGCACATTTCGTGTTTGTTGTCATTCGTGGAGGCCGCCATCTTGAATTACAAAACATCGAATTTTACAGTCTTGGGACGTAAAGGTTGTTGAATTTTGCAATCTTGATGGTCAACAACTTTGTAAATCAGTATACAAGTAAGCGCCCACCCAAAATGACTAGGTTAACTAACTGCCCTGGGCGCTTAATAGGGATAATACGGTACTTGACTCACCTATGAAGTTTGAATGAGTTTGCACTGTATCGATGTGTTGTGTCTCTGTTGAGTTTGGTTGGAAGGTTGATGATGCAAACGGCTTCAAATGGACATTTCTTAAAGGGATCATGGAAACAAGAGAATCATTTATTACCTCCACTCACCAATTGGTTTCAAATATTAAAACAAAATATTGAAGACCAATCAGATAGGTTGCAAATATTGAAACAAAATAATACGGAAGACATCACATCAAATTCATTCATATAGATTTGAATTTATGTTATCTAACTACATGTAACTAGAGAAACATAAAGACTCGGCTGAAATAAAGCCATTGCCACCTGAATAATTGCATCAATTAGTGTAAAAAGCTCTATGACAAACTGAAATAAATCGACTTGTGGAAGTTATGAGTGGTAAAGGCTCAAAAATGGACAAATGCCGAGTGAAAAGTAATATCACTGGAGAAACTTACCTTTACACAAATACCGCAACCGATGCATAAATCTTCAGCTATTTTTGCTAGCTTGTCTGTTGGTGTTACTTCAATACATAGTTTGCCTAAAAATGAGTTTAACAGACAGAAATTCAAATTTAGGAGTTGAACTGAAACTGCAAAATCTGGTGTGGAGAAATTATACAAAATTAATTCTTCAAAAAAAGTTTGGCGATTTTACTGATATTTCTTAACATTTCATATTGTGTTACATATCGATTTGTAGCAATCACTTATCTCAATATTCAGCAACTTGCTTATAGGAATGTGGTGAGGTCTCATTCAAAATGTACCAGATTCCCCACTACGTTGTCCTCGATGGAACAACTCTGACATCTGTTCAATGAAATGTTGAATTGACAAATACAGTGAAGAGTGATGCATTATTAACTTGTGACTTTTGAGCATAAAATAGTGATCATTTTGGCACATTGAGATTGAGACCTCCCTTTATTCCTAAGCAAGTTGCTGAGTACTGAAACAAGTGATTGCAACAAATTTGGTACTAATGGAAAGAGAAACACAATAGCGTCCCACTGATGCACAGAACACTTTGAACATAATGTAACAAAGTAAACAAAATTTAGGCAATTGAAAAACATTTCCAAACATATTTTGGTGGGTTTGGAACAGAACACTCAATTTACAGTTGAAATTGTGATCCTTGAATTGTAGGCAATATTTGCCATAATAAACACATAACCAAAGAAAATCCTGACCTGGTGCAATCTTTTGAGATCGGAAAACTTCGGAAAAACAGGTCACAACACAAGGACTAGGTGCATACTCCAGCATTGGGTCTGCACCGTCTGCTTAGTGGTTTACTATGATTACATACAAGCGTAAACCCATGAGAAGTAAAACTAGTAACGAGAGTACGAGACTATTTTGTTTTCATCAACAATGGCGTCGATACTGGCAACTTCGAAATTTATCGAGCTGACGGTCAAAATGTGAAGAGATTTTTTTTATCTCACCGGTTTTGTTACTGAAACACCGCAAAATACAATTTTAGACAATCTCTCACCAACACACACACACGGGTTATTAAAGACACAGGTGAAAAACATGTTTGTTTTTCTGTGGATGACTCATGAGTCATCAAACCGATGCCAAAACACCTGGCTAATCCAATATTTCCGGATTTGAAATGGTTATAGAGCATAATAAATATCCGAAATAAACACTTGGCAAACAACAAAAACCACCCTATTCCATAAGCGCGCACAGACATCTCAGGTAGGGTTGATCGAGTGGAAAGGTTGTTCTTTGTGCAAACATTCTCCTTTTTACCAACAAAATTGTGACACATTTTTTTTGTAATGGGTCGGTCAGACCTTTTTAAGGCCTGGAAAAAATGTGGAATTCGGGAAGCTCCTTCCCTGGAAATTTGGGTATTTGGAGGGAAATTTGGGTTTTTGGAGGGAAATAATTTTGTTTGCTTCATGGGAAATCTACATTTTTCCAGCCCTGTTTTTTTCTTCTTGTTCCCTTCGGAGTTAAATACATTTCTTTTGTCTTGTTTGACATCTCTCATTCATAAAAGTTGAACATTTGGAAATTATGAAGGTTTGTTCTACAAGAAATCAAATTGAAGTACATTTGTGAATATCATCTGTACATGTGCAGTTACAATGCATCATCCATGTATATGTTTTCAATTCGCAATGACCCATTTACAGAACATGCGCTATGCTCGACTGCTTGCATAATGTACAATACAAAATAGAACCGGGTTGGGAACCTTTTTGGTAGGAAACTGTATAAAACTTTGGTATATCTGTTGAATGTATCATTGCATTAGATTATATACAGATCTAGCTAACACCTTCACAGTGATGTTAGGCTGTAATTTTATCCTGGACTTGAAGCATCAATTACATCCATGGTGTATGATGGTTTCAGCAGTCGTGCCTCTCCCCATAAACAGTTTTCTTAACAATAAGCTGCTATCCATAGATCTATGTAAATAACTCACCCATCCGTACAACTGGACATGATTTCTTACACTCCTGTCTGCATCGCTTTGGTTTGCATTTGTCATTGCTGACAATAGCAATACGCGTCATCTTTTCATCTGGATTTCCCGCCATCTTGATGACAACACTACTCCCTTAAACACCTATGGAAAACAAGAGTAGGGTTTGGCTATTTTTACAATCAACTCATTCATTTTAATGCACCTTTTCAACTTACATCTGAACAAGACATTGGTGCCCATAACAGATGTACTTGGTACTTGGCAGTGTAAATCCTATTTTTGACATTTCATTTTCAAGCTTTCATTGAAAGTGCACTAATACATTAACAAACAGGGAATCCTCTACGCTTATTGTGTACTTATTGGTGTACACACACCAATCCCCTCCCCCACCACAAACCCCTCCCAGGCTCCCACCCCATCCCACATGCACAAACCCACTCAACCCCAACCACAAACATACTCCACCTTCCCACAATTCCCCCACCACATCTAAACACCCCTACAACCTCCCCTCCCCACCACAAATTCCCACCCACCCACCCAAAAAAATTTAAGTCCAAAACAGGACCTTAGATGACTGGTATTTGACCCTTAGTCAACAAACATGCCGAATTTGGAAGTTATGCAAGCTTATAGCCTTATTCTTGATATTAGTTTAATTAATTTTAAGAAGTGTTTGATTCAATTTGTGTGTACTATTATTTTCTAAGTATACAATAGTACAATAAATGTTTAAAATGCGGAATTTAAATTCAGTAAAAAGGATTCTCGCAAAAATATTCTGCGAGAATCTATTTGCGAGAATCCATGGATTCTCGCAAAATTCCTCTGCGAGAATCCATTTGGATTCTCGCAGGATGCCGCGAAAGTACACCCCTGATCACTACAAAAACTTTTAAATTACTAAGACTAAGAGTACTTTTGCTTGATGCTGAATGGATGTTTCTGACACACCCCTTGTATTTCATTGGCCGCAAGTACTCATTTAGGCTAGTGGATCCACCCAGATATAGTGCTGGTGATATCAAGCCTCTCAGCACATAGAAACTATGCATTTCATGCCATCGTGCATATATTAACGCTTCGCTGGGGGTACGCCGGCGCAGTGGTCTCAATCAAGCTTCGCGCTAGGCTGCGTTTTTGCGTCCCGGACGCTCCAAAAGCAATTCTCACGCACGAAATGTGTCAAAGCAATAGGTTCATGCGTCCCACGGGACGCAACTCAAAATTTGTAGGGAACGTCAACAAAGTAGAAAGTAAACACGAATAACACCATTCGCACGTGTTATTTCTATTTTTTATTACACAAATTTCGTTTTCGCATGTCGGAGGATGGCTGAAATTACCGCGATCGTTCATGTTTCATCTGGTGTAGAGGTGGATTGATTGATTATACTCGTGTAAAATACACATTACTCAGATCGCGTATACTACAGCGAGCGATCGTCCGTGTTTCATCTTGTGAAAGAGGTGGAAAAAAAAGATGGCCTGCGCACAACCAAGAATAATTGTAATTTAAACCGACCGCGCATCCGCTTGTAAAGGTATAGGAAAATGGATAACTCGCTCTCTGATTTGACTGACGAAGCATTTTGTCAATAATGGCGGACAAGGCACGACACAGTACATTTCTCGCACATTGGAAAACAACTTTCCCGTGGGTTAAGTATGACCGGGCGAAGCACGCCATGTTCTGTACCCTTTGCCTTGAAGCCCAGAGCAAAGACAGTAGACAGGAAGACAGCACAGCAGTAGCAGTACTAAAGTGGGTACTTATTTAACAACATTAAACAATATAGTAACAAATGCAGCATCAAATAACGCAATGCCATGCTTCGTGCTTGATAATTTGATGGGACCCCCAAAATTTGTGTGGGACCCCTCATTTTTGTATTTTGTGCATGCTCATGAGTCCCATGGGACCCCCAAGATTTTTGACCCAGCGCTACCCTTGGTCTCAATGTGGCCTCATTACATGACGTCATCGTTCGAGCATGCTTCGATATCACTCGCGACTGGGCCGTGTTCTGGCGAAATACCCATCGGAAAACTTTGTTTATTCTCGGTAGTTTTGAGCATGCGTGTTGAATTTTATTTATCATGAATGAAAGCAAAGATGGCCGACCACCATACACGCGAAAACCCGGTGAAAATCGATGGAATATTCGGTCAGTTTTGGGGTTTTTTCTGCCGATTTTTTTAACCAAACTATAACAAATCGTTAGCGATTCGTCTTTTACAACTAGTCATGACATGTGGCTGAAAAATCATACGTAACATTTTTTTTATGAGCTGGTCATGTGACGATCTAATGCGTGTTCTGATTAAAATAATGTGTGTAACATCAGGGACAAACTTGTTGTTTTCGGGGGGTTTGGGATATGCATATATATTGCTTTTCAATCGTACTCGTGGTAAAAAATGAAAATAAGAACTGCCGCTGTAACGTAGACTTCGTGTGTGCAGCGGTGAGGTGAGCACGCGCGATCTCATATTGCAGTGTGTGTAAAATCTCCATTGTTTACACACACAGACTGTACGGTCAGATATGCAAGCGCTGTCAGCGTGAATTTCGTACTGCATATTCATTAGTCTGTTGAACCGACTACGCATAATCACAGCCTCGATCTGAGTCCCGATGATGCAAATTTACAATCAAGGTAAATGTAAAGGTTTCCTTCCGATGTGCTCAGTCTCAAACCCAAAATCACAAAATGTTCTTAATCTGATCTCTTCAATTCAACAAGTTACTACAAGTATCAGAATTTGTTTTAAAATTCAAACAGGAAATCATACTTTTTAAACCTTTCCCCAGCAGATTTTTACTCCATTGGATCAATTATTTTGGGTTTCAAACATGAAAAATAGTGAATTTATTACGCATTTTGTCTTGGTGGCCATATTTGCCCACTTAATCAGTGGGACAATTTGGCCACCTGCTAGGACGGTCTTCCTTTTTAGAACTGTCATGCAGTATGCTTGTTTTCGTAGCTAATCAAAAAAGGCGTATGGTACTGGTAGAATGTTTGTAATGAGGATAGCTCCTAACGCTAGGCATATGGCTGTGACATGCAAACAAACGTTAAAGCTTACATACATGCCAACATCATGCATGGTCATGAATAATGATGAATTTAATACAAGATCATTCATAGACATCACATGACACAAATGAAAATTTATCAAAAACAATGAATAAATTTATAAATGAAAGTTGAGTAAATCGGTCAGTACATATACCGACTCTGAGCATAGCAATGACACTTACTTGAAAACTTGAAAACCACAAGTGACTTCTTTGATCTGTCTATACGTTATAAGACACTATCTATTTATTTGGATTTGGATCATTTGAAGTCTAATTTTGCCGCGACATTCAGTATCATGCACTGATGAATGACTGAAAATCGACAAAATCAGCCATATGGAATGACATTTAACTTCATGATGACATTACTGTACTGATAATATGCTCATATGTACCTAAACGACGAAATTGAGTTTTATAATGTCAGCCTTTAGAAAATCAACTTGCACGTGTATTGGGCAATATTTGGCCCAGGCAATACGGGAAATGCGGGTATATTATTCTTGATTTAGGCAAACTTCATCTCATCATCATCATCTACCTATACTGTGCATAAACCTCAATATTGAGTATACTCGCACAATGTATCCCTGGAACCTAGGAATACAAACATGATCTCGTTTGTACGGAAGCACTGAAGGGACATGACGTGTTGACGAGTTGATCATCATTGATGAGATGACGAGATGATATAATTGACGACATAATTTCGAGTAAACATGATACTTGACCACATAATTGATAACATAATATCAAGTTGTCACAATATTGACAACATAATTACGAGTTGATGAGTTGATGAGATATAACTTACCTTGAACATCCTTGAAGACCACCCACACCTTTTATCTGTGTTAGTAATCGATGAGAAGTGTGGCAGGGTGAAGGGGTTAAGGGTTATGACGACATAACTTCTACTTCTACTTCTATGCAACTACTCGTCAACGCCTTTCAGCAACTAGACAAGGTATCCCTGGAACCTAGGAATACATCATGACTCATGAGCGTACAGACACAGACCGGGATGATCCCCTACTCTTTACGAAGGAGTCTGTGACCTTAAAGGGACACTAAGAGAT
Source organism: Ophiura sarsii (assembly GCA_035610835.1). NCBI lineage: Eukaryota > Metazoa > Echinodermata > Ophiuroidea > Amphilepidida > Ophiuridae > Ophiura > Ophiura sarsii. The sequence goes on along the minus strand of CM069450.1, from coordinate 46,385,876 downwards.
GTGTTGGAGGCAGCGCCCTCAATAATGATAAAAACTGAGATTAGTTTATTTTTATAATTGTATTACATGTATGAACTTACACCTATAAGGATTAAGAAAAATCAGCTCTCTTTGTACAAGAAAACGTCGATTCAAAAATACTTATCCCGCGGGATAAGTATTTTTATTTCAAACAGTGTTCGGCTCAATTTTCTTCCTGATCGCCTCAATTTAAGATACAGCGCCAACTTGTGTCGTGTATTTTCAACCGGAAATGCCTTTTAGGAAAGGTCAAATTTACGTTACCAAACGAACAAAGGCGTTGTAACATTAGGAAACGAAATCAAATGGTCAAAGCCAAGCTTTAAAAAGATCGATTTGAACAGAAAATTAGCGATAATCAGAAGAAGAAGGGGGTAAAAGGGAACCCGTATACCCCGAAAACGCAACGGGCGAGGAAAAGTGATGCCTGGAAACGACAATCATCACACCGAGAATTACGAATGATGGTCCCATTTGACGTTGCTAATGAATTTGAAGCAATCAAACAAGAGATGAACGCTACTATCACTATCAGCAGATAGTCATGAGAATTCTAATAGATGCGTAAGTAAATTTTATCACTTGGTTTGGAAAGTGCGATACCTCGTTGATTTTTCGCATAAATTATAGGCATGAATATGATCATAAAATCTTGAAAATAAAATATCTCTTTGAAATTCAAAATCAAAATGGAATAAATGTCAATCAATACACTACACTTACAGGCTGTACAGTACAGGAGGCCTAATAAAAGTAAAAGCTAAGGCTAAGCCTATAATAGCCTACTAAATATGTGAGCCCGGAGACTAACGGAGTGATGTCACATGTCGTTGACCATAAACTACGTGAATTCAAACAAATTCAGATTGCACCATCACCAAAACGGCAAAAATGTAACCCTTTTCGTACTCCTGTGAAATGTTAATTACCATCGAACAGAATATTTGACAAAGTGACTCCTCTACATACTCACTCATGAGTCGTGTATGTTATCATATTAATAACACATAATGCAAGTTTTCACTGTTTTTTACAGGTCAAAGTCTGAAAATCGAGTGAAACATTTTACGAATTTCGTAAATATTGCTCCATGTAAACAACGGTCGCTTATACACAGCCTCACAATCACATATTACGGTCACTACGTTCTTCTGTATGGTCGAGTAGTAGAGCGTATGGTATCGGTAGTAGGCCTAATTTATTTTGATGCTTTGTTGTCAACGGCAAATTGAAGGTCCATGCTGACCTATAGCCTCGGTAAATTAATAATTGAACGAACATCACGAACGCAGTACAAAGATGAACGCGCCCGGAATATCACGCGAATTGTTGTGCGTGCTTTACCCAATGTACGCGATCGGCGATACGCTGCTTAGTTGTGTTCGTTCAATTATTAATTTCTAGTTCTAGTACAACAAATCATTAGTGTTATTTGTCATCAGTTGGTATTATTCATCATAGGGTGTTTTGCATGTTTCACTATTTGTCCCCATCAGTGTTTTCACTCACCCTATACAAAGGGTGATACCCTTCACTTAATCACTTTTTACTTTCACCCTTCAATTTTTTTTCTCAAGAGTGACAAATGTTGAAAATGTCATTGTTTTACTACCCAAAACACTGAACGACAAATCATACTTATAGTAGAGGAAAATTTGGCCAATATATTTTTGGAACCTGACCATAAAAATAAACAGCATGAATTATATATCAAATTAAAGCTACAACCCTCAGGAATCTCACTATGGGGATGCATTTGTTGATATAGGGGGTGCATCTATGTGTTTTTGGGCCGTTTCCATGGCAACCATCAAATAAATTAATAGCATTTAAACAAATCGTGTACATTTCTAAAATCATTTTTTATCAATATAAAACCATACAAAGTACCTTTTCCTTCATGATCTTAACTTATGAGTATTAACCTTTTCTGAAAATGATAAATAAATGTTCTTTTGATTATTATTTTTGTTACCATGGCAACCAAAAACCTTTTTTTTGTTATTTTTAATAGAAATTTAAGATTTTCAAATTAGGTGGTTTATTATATTTCTGAAAGTTTTTGGTCTTTTATCTTTAAGTGTTACTAATCACCGAAAGCAAATGTTTTTTTGCTATAAAATACCTTTTTTTTACCAAAATAGCCCTTTTCCACGATTTTACACATTTTTAAACAAAAATGCCAATTTCCCAATTTTTCATCAAAAAAATATGAAATGCTCAATTTGCTGTTGTTTATCTAGTAAACATCAAATTACGCCAATCGAATCACAGGCAAAGAAAATATTACAGAAATTTGGTTTCAAATTTGTATGTCTTACCACAGAAATTTGGTTTTTAGTTTGTTCATATCTCATGATATAAGCCTTTCTACAGTATAACGCCAATGTGTAAAAATTTCGACCAAATATTGTAATGGCTCATGTTCAAATTGCCTTAGAAGTACCTTACCATGGAAAAAACAGTGCAAATAGCACATCAAATTAAAGCTACAACTGTCAAAAATCTTACTCTGGGCTATGCACAGGTCATATGTGGGGGCATGTCTCCGTTTTAGGGTCGTTTCCATGGTAACCTTAATAATTTAATAACAATGTTTGGGAAAATCAAGAACAAATTTCAAATCAATTTTAGTTACCATTTACTATTTCAGATCAAATTTTCCTCTACATATATTACTAATAGTTATTTAATTGTTCTAAAAATTGCAAGCATATGATCTTTTGTTATTTATTTTTGTTACCATGGCAACGAAAATTCCAATTTTAGTCAATACAACCGAATTGTTCTTGTTTTATGATGATTTAATCATTTTACATACATCAGAATAAAATATTTGGACTTTCATTATTATTAACGAAATAATAAAAATGATTTTCATCTAGAATATTAAAATATGACCATAATTGGCACTTTTTTAATGATTTTACCCCAATTTTTATCAAAAAGTGCCAATTTAAAAAAAATCAAAGAAAAATATGAAATGCTTATTTCTAGATGTGCTATCATGTGAAACTTGAAATTAGTCAATTTTATCAATACCAGACAAAATAATCATGGAATAAATGTATAAATTGTATAGCGGGCCATATAAAGTTGGTCGTTATTTCATCGAAATCTTGAGAAATAAGCACTTATATACTATTCTGTCATTCTGGTTAACTGGGAGTATCATTTTAGGTACCTTATCATGAAAAACCGCACAAATGACACATCATATGAAAGCTACACCTCTCAGGATTATTACCAAGGGGGTTTTGGAGAATCTATGAGTATTTGACCAGTTTCCGTGGCAACGACAAAACGAAAAACAAGGTTTTGAGAAATTACGCACATCATTTAAATCAAGATTTGTGAGCATAATTATTTTAACTGCATTTTCTTATGTTCTTTTTATTTTGGTAAATATTGTATAGGGTTCAGAAATTGTGATATAATGTTCTTCTATTCAATGGTGGTTACCATGGCAACCAGAATTCATGTTTTTACTAATTTTACCAGGACATGGTTTTTTAAGTGGTTTGCTTCCAATATTTATTTGATTGTTCAGTATTTAATATTTTAACATGTATCAAACGAAAATGTTTGTCTACTAACTGACTGATCTCTTGGGTCATTATAGGTTGATAAATAATACCTGTGGTCATTAAATGATCACCTTGGGTTATTAAAGGATTTATTTGAGTTATTACGCTATCGCTTGAATTAAATGAACACTTAGGGTCATTACAATATATGTAATCATGGTGTCAATAAATATGTCCTTTGTAGTCTTTAAATGATCACCTGAGATTATAAAATGACTGCTTGTGTCATTAAATGATTGCTTTTCGGGCAATTAAATGGTTGCTTCGTGACATTACCCTATCAATTGGGTTTTTAAATTATCCCCTTTTGATATTAAATGATGGCTAGGGGTCATTGATTTCTTAAGGTCATTACACTACTATTTGGGGTCCTTAAATGCTCACCAATTCAGTTACTAAGGGGTCATTACACTATCACTTTGGATTATCACATGGTCTCTTGTGTTCATTATGATATTACTTAAGGTCGATAAATATTCACTTTGGGTCATTAAATGATCGCCTGTGGTTATTAAATGACCGCCCTGATCATTGAAGAATTGCTTTGTGACATTACACTATCACTTTGGATCACTTGGGGTCTTTACAATTTCCATTGAGGTCAATGAATAGTCACCTAGGTCATTAAATGATCACCCGTGGATATTACATGACTAACCAGGTCATTCAATGATTACATGGGGTCATTACAATATCACTTGGAGCCAATAAATAGTTACGTGGGCCATCATAATGATTACCTGGGTTATGAAATGACCATTTGGATCATTAAATGATTGCCTGAAGTCATAACACTCACTTGGGGTCATTAAATGATCACCTGGATTCATCACACTATTACGTTGGATCATTAAATGGTTTCTTTAAGTCATATCACATTGGATCAATGAATAGTCACTTGGCTCATTAAATGATCCCCTGGGGTTATTAATTGACCTTTACATAGGGAAATTAAAGGAATACCTGGATTGTTACATCACCACTTGGGATCTTATCACTTGGGTCTTGAAATGATTGCTTGGGGTCGTTAAATTATACTCTGTGATTATCAAAACACCATTTGGGTCACACCAATCAGATAATTAAATATTCGTTGTGGGTCATTACTCTACCAATTAAGGGCATTAAACTAACACTTGGGGTAATTTATTGATTACTTTTGGTCATTGTGTGACGTCAACACGATCACTTCAGTAAATTATCTATGATCACATGTTAAAGTCACTTTGAGTCATGAAATGGTCACTTGTGGTCATGAAATGGTCTCTTGTGGTCATGAAATGATGATTTGGGTCATTAAATGATATCCTGGTGTTATTAAATGGCAATTCAGTTCAATAAACAGATCACTTTGGTCATTGTTTGACGTTAACATGATCATAACTATGATCACAACAGGACATTTTAAAGTCACTTAGGGTCATGAAATGGTCACTTGGGGTCATGAAATAATCACTTGGGGTCATGAAATGGTCACTTGGGGTCATGAAATGATCCATTTGGGGTCATGAAATGATCACTTGGGGACGTGAAATGATTATTTGGGGGTTTAATTGGATGATCATATGGACCACTTTGAGGTCATTTATTGATTGCTTTTGGTCATTGTTTGACGTCAACATTCAGTTTATTTGATGGTTTGTTCGGGCCAGTAAATTAACTATGATCACATCAGGTCATTTTAAAGTCACTTAGGGTCATGAGCGGCAAGGAGTAAGTAGACTTCAAAATGCAATTGATCAGGGTGATGCTACTGTTCAACCCCATCACGAGCTCAAGGAAGCATATCTGTCAGAAAAGGAAAACTTGCTAACTGAGAAGATCTCCAAAATGCAGCATGTATCCCATTCCAACAAACACAAAGAAGCATGGAGAGTCATCAATGAAATTACTGGGAGGAAAGTAAGAAAACCAGCAATATTAGCAGGTTTACCAGTTGAGAGGATCACAACCTGGCTGCACCACTTTCAAAACCTTCTTGGAAAACAACCAACTGTTCCAGACACTGTCTTTGACATTACACCAGTAGAGGAAGGCACTCTCCCCGGAATCAATGCCAATGAATTCGCCTTAGACGAACTGAAGTCTGCTCTCAATCAAGCTAAACTAGGAGGGCCATTGGACTTGACAACATTCTTCTTGTGAAGTCAAAGGAATTCCGATATCACTGGAAATCTGCTACAGAGCATTGATTCACCATAAAATCCCTAGTCAGTGGTCAGTGAGTGCCATACCATTCCTATCCCCCCAAAAGGGAGATCTCTCTCAACCAACCAACTACAGAGGGATTAGCCTCTCCTGCATTGGGGCTAAGGTCTACAATCGTATGTTACCAAACCGAATACGCCCATTTGTGGACTCTTATTCGATGAAATCAAAATGGCTTTAGAGAGAAACGATCCACGATATCCCAGAGCATTGAGAAGAATAATCGAAGGAATGAAAGAAAGAAACCTTCCATTGGTTGCCGTGTTCATATAATTCTCTAAGGCATTTGACTCAGTACATGATCGCATGTTCGACATCCTCAGTGCCTATGGTATCCCTGACACCATTGTCAAGGCCATAAAATTAATGTATGACAACTCCTCAGCTATTGTCATATCGCCCGATGGGGAGACGGAACCTTTGAAGATTTTAGCTAGTGTTCTTCAAGGTGAAACTTTGGCACCTTTCATCTTCATCGCAATTCTTGACTATGTAATGCGCTGTGCCCTGACAGGCATCAATGATGAAACAAGTATTCTGCTGGATCCTAGGAGGAGTAGACACTATCCTGAATTCTCGATTTCGCAGACGATATAGCTCTCCAAGCAACATCAATCAGTAAAGCGAAATCACTGTTACAGAGTGCCGAGGCAGTATCAATTACAGTTGGCCTACATTTAAATGAAGGAAAAACAAAAAAAGCCTCCTTATTAATATTGCCACCTCAGCCAGTGTAAAGACCATCAAAGGAGTAGAGCTGGAAAACGTCTCCAATTTCAAATACTTGTGGGCGTGTTCTAGACACATCTCAGGAATTCAAATACAGGAAAGCACAAACATGGGTTGCCTGCAATAAACTGCAAAAGATATGGAAGTCCGATCTCAAAAGAACAACAAAATCAAATTTTTCAAAGCCTGCGTAGAAAGCATTTTGTTGTTTTGATACGGCTCTGAAACATGGACCGGCCATCAGCAGGAAAATTGAAGACCGAATCAACGGATGCTATACTCAACTGTTACGTAGAATATTTAACATCAGTTGGAGGGATCACATCCCAAACAGCCTGGTATATGGCGATATCCCTTATAACATCAATATCAGGCAGCACCGTTTATGTTTCGCTGGCCACTGCATGCGAACAATCAACCAGCCTATCTCCCGCCCGTCTAATTTTCTGGATTCCTCCTGGTGGGAAAGCTAACAGGGGCAGAAGACCCCTTCAGTATCCTGATAACGTCAAGAATGATATGGGTTTAGATCCACCAACTCATGAACGACAGGAAAGTCTGGGCCCAGTATATCAGTATATCGCGAATGCTTCCTCCATTTCGTCCACGGACGACCAATGATGATGATGAGGGTCGTGAAATGATCATTTGGGGTCGTGAAATGATCGGTTGGGGTCGTTAAATGATATCCTTGTGTTATTAAATGACCATTCGGGTAATTAAATGACCAATCGGATCATTAAATTATCGTTTAGGGTCATTACTCTACCACTTCGGGGTATTTAACTACCACTTGAGGTAATTTATTGATTGCTTTTAGTCATTGTTTGACGTCAACATGATCATTTCAGTTTATTTGATGGTTTGTTTGGGTCAGCAAATTAACTATATGATCACATCGGGTCATTTTTAAAGTCACTTAAGGTCATGGACTGGTCACTTGGGGTCATTTGATGTTGTTAAATGATATAAAATGACCAATCAGTTCAATAAATGATCACTTGGGGTCATGAAACGATCACTTGGTGACATAAAATAATCACCTGGGGACATACATTGATTACTTGGGTCATGAAATGATCCCTTAGGGACATGAAATGATCACTTGGTCATAAATGATCACTGGGGTCAATATTATTATGATCCCTTAGGGGTCATGACATGATCACTTGGGGTCATGATATGATCACTTAGGATCATGATTGATCACTGATCATCATGATTGATCACGGGACAAAATGTTCACTTGGGGTCATGCAATGATCACTCGGATCCTAACATGATCTATTGGGTTATTATTAATGACTAGGTGGTCACCCGAGTTTGCCGGTTCTCGGGTTTGGTGGTTAGTAGAATGCATGCATAAAGCCCGATCGGACAAACTTTGAAAATTCGACCCTTAGACGACCTTTGACCCCGGACGACCCAAGAAAAGCAAAGCCGTTTTATTTTTTCCATGCTCGACTCATATTCGGGCTTCCTGTCACCAAGTTTAAGCCCGATCGGACACACTTTGAAAATTTGACCCCTAGATGACCTTTGACCCTGGAAGACCCGACAAACTCTAAACCGTTTTATTTTTGCCACGCTCGAGCATTGTGATCACCGAGTTTAAGCACGATCCGACCAACAGACAAACAAACAGATCACCGAGTTTCTCATCACCGAGTTTAAGCCCGATCGGACAAACTTTAAAAATTCGACCCCTAGATGACCTTTGACCCCGGACGACCCAAGAAAAGCAAAGGCGTTTTATTTTTTCCACGCTCGACTCGCATTTGGGCTTCCTGTCCCCGAGTTTAAGCCTGATCGGACAAACTTTGAAAATTCGACCCTTAGACGACCTTTGACCCCGGAAGACCCAAGAAAAGCAAAGCCGTCCAACTTCAAAAAGGTGACCCCTAGATGACCTTTGATCTCGTACGCTCTAGCGAATGCAAACTTGCTTTTGCGGGGACCAAGCTGCACCCCCCCCCCCCCCCCCCCCCCCCCCCCGAGTTTGAACGCCGCCCGACCCCTGGAAGGCGACGAAAAAGCGCGCACAGACAGACAGACAAACAGACAGAGAGTAGCGTATTATATACATTGTTGTAACATGATCACTCTGGATTCTTGAATGTAGCATGATCACTTGTCTTAAGGCCACTTGGGGGACCCCTTAAATTGCGGTCATATGATAACTTGATCTTGATCACCTGGACCCCTGCAAAATTCCATTCGTTTTGCCGTTGCCACGGAAACTGGTCAAATACTCATAGATTCTCCCCAGCTTCATGCCCTATGTGAACTGTGCACCCCCTTGTTAATAATCCCGAGAGGAGTAGCTTTCATACGAGGGTAATGAAAGTGATCATGGTATGGAATGCATGAGCGATTCTATTGAGTGTTAGTGTGATCAATACAAAATATGAACCGTTGTCTTTCAAACAATACACTTTTGGATTTCTAAGTATGAACTATGATGGCAATTATTTGGCGGGAAATTTGACTTGTTTAAATGAAACACGTGCTAAGAAGATTGCATAACATGACATCAGAAGCAGGTAAATCCCGATTTTTTTCTTCCCCCCGCATAATTATGATACAAAAGACAATAACTTTAATCCCTGTGTAATTTGAAATGTGTAGTATAATAGGAAAAAGCAAGGAGAAGCAATTGAATAAAAGGTATACAAATATCAGTATTTCAAATAGCCCATTTTCAATGATAAATGCCCAGTCAGTGAAGCACTAGTATTGCGGAAAATCAAACAATTTAGGAAGAAACCAAGCAATAGACCCATTTGGGAGATTCCATAGGATAGTTAACTAATTATCTGAACTTATTCACATGAAATTTACAGACAATATGCGCATGCGCAGACGGCAGGTAATTTTGAACTGGGACAAAAATGGCTAAAACCATGAAATTTACCAGATAAAAGCTTACTGTACCTTCAAATTCTGATCAGAAATATTGACAAATGCGTTTATCAACGTGTATCATTATTGTGCTAGTCAAAATAAAGATATACATGAATATATCAATCAAAGATGGCTGCCACAACCTCTCTTGTTACTGCTATCTTTGGAGCTACTAGATGTGTACTGTTAAAGTAATCGTTACATAATTTCAATGGTTTGAGGAAATTTTATGATCAGCTCCTTTTGAAATGCCCACTATTATTGCTTTACAATTACATCCACAACAATTTACCGAGTTATAATCCCTCCATTGTTATTTATCCTTTGTTGTTTTCTAAGGTTTATTGTTGCGGATTTTTCTTAATAAAAGCGTATTTGAGATGGTTCCTTCTTGGTTGTATTAAGAAATTCGGATCTAAAAAGTGTGAAACAGAGATTATTATGTGTTCTAACTATGTACCAATTGTTAATTGTTATCTTTTTCTATGCTTGCATTGCCGAGATACACGCAAATGCTTCAAACAACCCACATTTCAACCTATTACATATCCAGCCAAATATTGACCAATTATAGTTTATGATTAAATAAACTAAATGTCCCAACTATAGTTTATGACGTTATGCTATGACGTCATAGTTGATACTTAGAAATCCAAAAGTGTATTGTCTGAAAGACAAAGGTTCATACTCTGTATTGATTACATTATCCCTCAATAGAATCACCCATGCATTCCATACCATGATCACTTTCACACTTTCATTACTTACTGACTGACCCTCGTATGATGTGTCATTTGTGCTGTTTTTCATGATAGTGTTATTTTGAATAACCCTAAGTATAATTTGATACTCCCAGTTAACCAGAATGACAGAATAGTGTATAAGTGCTTATTTCTCAAGATTTCGATGAAATAACGACCAACTTTATATGGCCTGCTATACAATTTATACATTTATTCCATGATTATTTTGTCTGGTATTGATAAAATTGACTAATTTTAAGTTTCCCATGATAGCACATCTACAAATAAGCATTTCATATTTTTCTTTGATTTTTTTTTTTAATTGGCACTTTTTGATAAAAATTGGGGGTAAAATAATTTTAAAAAGTGCCAATTTTGGTCACATTTCAATATTCTAGATGAAAAAACTTCTTTTTTTTTAGTTAATAATAATAAAAGTCCAAATATTTTATTCTGATTGATGTAAAATGATTAATTCATCATAAAACAAGAACAATTCGGTTGTATTGACTAAAATTGGAATTTTGGTTGCCATGGTAACAAAAATAACTAACTAAAGATCATACGCTTGCAATTTTAAGAACAATTAAATAACTATTAGTAATATATGTAGAGGAAAATTTTATCTGAAATAGTAAATGGTAAAAAAAAAATGATTTGAAATTTGTTCTTGATTTTCCCAAACATTGTTATTAAATTTTTAAGGTTACCATGGACACGACCCTAAAACGGAGGTATGCCCCCACATATGACCTGTGCATAGCCCAGAGTAAGATTTTTGACAGTTGTAGCTTTAATTTGATGTGCTATTTGCACTGTTTTTTTCCATGGTAAGGTACTTCTAAGGCAATTTGAACATGAGCCATTACGATTTTGTCGAGATTTTTACACATTGGCCTTACCCTGTAGAAAAGCTTATATCATGAGATATGAACAAACTAAAAACCAAATTCCTGTGGTAAGACATACAAATTTGAAACCAAATTTCTGTTATATTTTCTTTGCCTGTGATTCGATTGGCGTAATTTGATGTTTACTAGATGAACAACAGTAAATTGAGCATTTCATATTTTTTTGATGAAAAATTGGGAAATTGGCATTTTTGTTTAAAAATGTGTAAAATCGTGGAAAAAGGGCTATTTTGGTAAAAAAGGGTACTTTATAGCAAAAAAACATTTGCTTTTGGTGATTAGTAACACTAAAAGATAAAAGACCAAAAACTTTCAGAAATATAATAAACGACAAAATTTGAAAATCTTAAATTTCTATTAAAAATAACAAAAAAAAGGATTTTGGTTGCCATGGTA